>JACSZP010006554.1:0-15510 GCA_016161895.1 Pinna nobilis | reverse complement strand
CTCTCGACTGGAAGTCGAACACGCTAACCACTCGACCACGGAGGCCCCCGGATTGACGATGAAATAGTATCTGTTTTCTTTTTAATTATATATATACATGTATAATCTATGGTAAAACGTTATTACATTTCCTTTGGACATCTTTCCGCAGTATTGAAATAGTTGTTGATACACCCCCGTGGGGGACCCCTGTTACAAAGTATGAAAACTGTTGAAACTGAAAGTATTTCCGGTGTGGAGATATTCATGCCTCCGCGACATCCTCGCTATCATCTATGATAGAACAATAAATCCCGTGTTCCTCCACTTTACCTTATACAAGGGTATAATCGAAATTGTGCTCTTCAGAGTCCGTCATTGACCTGGTGTTAGATTTCAGATAAAGAAGAAATCATGTGTCTTTTTATGGTTTGATTATTCAAATTGACATAGCTACAGTAGTTTATTTGACCCATTACTGAAACTTTATATGATATACGTAACAATTTTTATCATGGAGAATAGCAACTAGTACACGTATGTTTAGAATAATCACGCAAATAAGCTTCAGAGATGACCTATTTAAACGAAATTCTAGCTAACGTTTGCATTGGGAAGTATATAGAGTGGGCATAACTTTGACGACTCCCAGTGTATAGGAGGCTTGTTCGAAATGTAATGAGAACTGTACGGTATTTCAAAATCATAAACACACACACACAAATAAAAACAGAATACATGTAGTGAAATGAACATTAAATCCCTTTAAAGTATTCTTCGGAGGTTGAAAAACATCATTCAATCCCTGAATCCATTTTCGAAATGAATTATGGCACGCTAATTTACATGTAGATAGACATCTGAGGCAATGTGTGATGGCTGAGCCGAGGGATCGTCGGGACTTGTAACGACGACGAGATAAGAAACTTATAAGTTTTTTAAAAAGGAAAAGTTGCATGGGGCTAGATCTGGAGAAATAGGTTGGTGTTCTCCGACTTTAGAAATTGCTTCACAAGCAAAGATGTTTGGGATGGAGCATTCTGATGAAGTAGACGAACATGCATAAATCCAGAAACAGGGTGTCGTTTATGATAACATTTCTTGAGATTTCTTGTATAACGCATCGGTAATACCGACTTGTAATACCTTTGCCCTTCGCCATCGGTAACATTTGGTAACTACAGGCCTTCTACCGTGTTTTAAAATAATTCTATAATTTTTTTTCAATTTTTTTTTTACTGGTTTAAGATAGAGAATCCATGTTTCGTTATCATTAACAATGTTTGCAGATTTTCTTTGAAACTTTTTGGGGGGAACATTTGGGCGATTGCTTAGCGGTTTTGTATTCGTATCCGATTTTGCTCATCTTTCAATATATATGCTGTATCCATCTGGTAAAAGTCTGTCGTACTTTCAAAATACGCTTGAAAATGAAATGTACCCGTGGTAACGATATGCCAACAGTTTATGTAACATCACAAATCGGGTATCTGTCAACACTTCTAGTTATTTACCTGGCTTTTGATTTGCCTGTTGCAGTCATTGGTTGGTGAGATTTTGGTGAATCCTTGGTGGTTTATGTGCCAGTCTAAAATTTACTTATAAGATACCTTATCAGAACCATAAACTTCCCCCATTCAGTAAAGATCTACTTTGCCGAAAGACGGAGTTTTTTGCGAACTTTATATAAGCTCTCATTTCTTCAATATTCTCAATCGGTTTACCAACCATTCTCACAACAGTGACCAAGGACTGGCTCTATTAAAATGACTATACGTTTTAAACTACGTGAAATCGAAGGTTCGTGTTTATATCGTTGGAAAGGTATTGAATAGAGATATTTATGAGTATTATCATGCACGAAATTGTACAAAGCATTCTCGCGCTGTGGTACAATACACATTGCATATCGAACAACCCTCAGCAAGTATATGTATTTATAACGGCTAAAGTATATGTTATCGGACAGGTGATCTGGTTCATCGCCACTAGCCTCGATACAAAACAAAGTTCAGTGGGAGCGCATGACACCGGCGGGTCGTCATGATCCATTAACATAACCTTCAACTTAGTTTTCAAAGTGCACCAATGTATCAATAAGTTTGCTGCTAAGATATTTTCTCCATGTTAGGAGCTGAGTATTATAATTTTCTTTTTAATGAACGCTTTAATAATCCGATTTGGCAGGAAGAAGGACGCGAGTCTTTGTAAGAGGTCATACGAATACGTTTGTATATTTTCCAGGTTCTTTTGATTTTCAATATTCACCTCTGAGATGGCATGGAGTACGACTCTCATGTGAAAGGTCATAGGTTATAAGTTCACCTGAGATTCATTGTCACTGCTTGTTTGGGTATTATTATGTTAGCCAAGAAGGAGACTCTGACGAGAGGAGCATTGCCTTGGTGATCTAGTGTTAAAGAGGCTTGCCCAGTCTGTTGTTTGTCTCGGTTCTTAATCTGGGCTGCAACATACCTAGACCATTAACATGAATGACGATTGTTCCTTTGTTAAGCGCTCGGCAGGCAACTTGTATTTTCATTGACAGGTGAACGGTTAATAATGAAAAATATTCACACGTACCATACATATTTATTGCAAAAATTCAATGACAAAGAATGATCATATACATGTAATTAACATATATTTAACTGTTACATTATTTTCAACAAAAATTAACGTCAAACTAAATACAAAAATATGCTAATTGACAAACTTCACTGTAATCCCATCATTTACTTAGTTCTTGCATGGTAAAATATTGGCAAGATCAACTAACTGAACGATGTCAGACCGACCTACAAAAATCCGTATCAGTATCAGATCGGTCGTGCAAAAATCCGTTTCACTCACACAGTTGGAATGCAACTTATCATATATGCTGATTCATACTGATTAGAATGCCACAAGTTTAGCTATAGAATTATGAATAATTATATATGTACATGTAGGCCTTTACATTTTCACTCATTGTAGTTCTTGTACATTTATATATTGTAGAAGTGCAGATATTCCTTGTTAGTCTTCATTTAGTTCACTTCAGGAATGTAGAATTAATTGTAAAATTGATACTTTGTGTGAAATCAGTCAACATAATTTGCAGGAATTAGTATTTGATAACTACAACATAACATGGTAAATTTCATATCACGTGCCATCGATCAGTCCTCGGTTTAAAGTCCTCTGTCTGATATTGAGCCTTATTTTGTCATGTGATGATCTCTCGAAATGTGTACAAATAACTACTATATAAAGACACAGTACACTGTTTCATGTATCTAAATATCTTAAAAGACAAGTGTAACTGTATCCGAACGAGCTTTAATATTATGACGGTGATAGGTTTGATTCATCCAGCTGTTTTGGATCTAATGGCTCGTTCGATATATCTTTACATTTACTGGTCATTTGCGTCCGACGATTTAGACATTATAAACAATGTTCATACCTCCCATAAGAAATACATATTTTCACAACATGCAAAAAATAATCGTGTTTCTATAACAGAAGATTGTATGTAATTTTGAATTTAAACTAAATAAATCATAATGATATTCTATTGCAAAGACCGTACTGTAAGTATCGGTAATTTGATTAATTAAGAACTGATGCAACTCAATCAAATAGTGGAATTATTTATATTTACATCAATTATTCCACCGTGATATTTAACGTCATAGTCTGGGAACTACGTACGGCGTACTGGATGCATTGTTTTTGTTGATATCTGGTATAAAAATGATAAAATAGAAAAAAAACGAAGTGTTAAAAAATTCAAAAAATATGTGTATAAAGGTTCTTCTCTACAAAACATAAAGACAATAATATTTGTAAATTTTGTATATACAATTTAACATTTTCAACATCCTCTACCTAGAGTTTTCATTATTTTTTACCATAGTCTATTGAGGTAGTCATTCAAAACAATATACAGTATAATCTGCCTTAGTGACCCACTGAATTAAAGGAAACCTGTCTTATGTGACCTTAATGTATAGTTCCCAAAATAGTTTTTCCCTATACAAATCACCTGAATTAAGAGACCACCTGTCATTTGTAACCTTTTTTTGCTCCTTCCTTTGGACGGGCTCTTAACACAGGTTAGACTGTACCAGCATCAATACCTTGTCTTCGTCTCATATCTAAAAAATTATTTCATGATTCCCCACTTCTGCATCAACACCCTAACTATGTCTCAAATCTGAAGAACGATTTCGCCATTTTGCCGGTCTTAACGAAAACTGCTTTCTATTCAAATTCTGTCCCGCTGAATGAAAATTCTATTGTTACTATATCTTTGTAGATGTTCAATTTAGACAAAGGTGTGTCAAGGACGACTTCTCCAAGTTTAGTACATCGGGGTCGTTGTTATATTTTGGATCAGGGCCAGTAGAGCAGTACGCGGAGCAAGTATTCCTCTCTATATGATACCTATGTTGAAGATGTTCAATTTAGTGCGTTTTCCCAAATATAACTGACTCAGTAATTGTTAAATGTCTGGAGAAAATGTTTGTCTTTGCATAAGTCTTAATCACACAAATGTTATAACATGGACATTAGTACACGTACACTCGGAGGTCTGTAATTTACTTTGGATCAGGGTATTAAGAGCAGTTAGTATTCCTCTTTCTATGATGATCGAATGAACTAGTTCGTTTTTCATCAGTAAACTTCCATTTTCCTTTTAAAATTATCATCTTGTTTCTTCCTTAGGTAGTCATACAATCCAACAAACAAGCTTCTATACTTTCATTATGTCTCAAATCTGAAGAACGATTTCGCCGTTTTGCCAGTCTTATTGAAAACTGCTTTCACTTCAAATTCTGTCCCGCTAAATGAAAATTCTATTGTTGCTTCATCTTTGTATAAGTCCAGATCAGATAAAGGTATGTCAAGGACGACTTCACCAAGTTCTGTACATCCGGGGTCTGTTATATACTTTGGATCAGTGTCAGAAGAGCAGTACACAGGGTAAGTTGTCCTCTCCTTATAATAGCCAAATCCAATGCGGACACTGGAGTGTGTTTTCCCAATAGTAACTGACTCACCTTTCTGTATATGTCTGGAGAAAATGTAATTACAATAAACCTCGTTCGTGTCGTCCACAAACTTATAACCCGGATTGTGTTCTCCTTCTATGTAAGGTTCAGACGCGCCTATTCCGTACGTGTACTTACTAATCCTCTCACTGAAGACATTAGGATTATGTCCATATATAACAGCACCTTTCAGGACTGCTAATCCTGACTCCTGTGGAATGATGACACGTTTCCGTGGGAATTGTCTCCGTATACATTCTCTCAGCATCGGCGATTCAGAATAACCACCTACGAGCAGGATAGTATCCACATTTCTCACTTCGTCTAGAATTTGTTTTAGATGTGTGCTAATAGCTGTGGTAGAATCTTGAAAAAGCTGTTTTATTACAAATGGCTTCAGCTCCAGTTTATCCCTTTTAAATCCTATATAATTTCTCCGTTCATCCACAGCTCCTGGAAGATTGACTTTATTTGCAGCAAATATCGGCCTATAAATCTTAGATACCTTTGATTCAGCAGCACTAGTTCTCAAAATACTCGCCATGTCCTTTCCACCGTTTTTCTGCTTATAGATTTCATTCAATCTGGCAGGGATCCTTATAAAAACGGAGGAATCCGTTTCGGGCCCAATTGTTCTTTTCTTCATTTCAAACCCTCTAAAGATTTCTAGAAAGTCAGCCTTTTCTTCTTTTGATAGTTTTGTAATAACGTCTTCCCCAAAGAGCTCACATAACATGCATTTTAATTCTTCATCCACTTTTGTTCCACCCCAGTCTCCACCATTTGCCATGTACAGCTCTTTTATGCCTCCATCAGGTTGAACCTCCTGTACTGTTACATCAACTGTACCCCCTGTGAATAGAAAACACTTGATTTATCATTTACTTTACAATGTTATAAAATTACAAAAAAAAATATTGAAAGTAAATATGGTGTTTCTATTTCATATCAGTCAAATGTGTTGTAAAATTGTCATCCAATTATATCTTTTGGATAAACACTCATATTTTAACACATGTATTCGTATTATATATTGTCATTGTTGTATTTGAATGCCGTAAAAAAGACCAGGTATTATGGCAGGATGTTTCATTACTTTAATAGTTTCTGGTCACGACACAAGGAATTACACGTGTATTCCAAATAACAGTTTATCTAATAACTTCCTTCTTGAAAATATTTCTTATTCAGTTGGTTGCTTGTATTTTTATTTAACGTCCAACTCAAGAATCGTCCCCTTTTATAGAGACGTCGACCTGCGCCGATGAAGGGCGAGAAATTTTGCCTATGCTAGGCACTGATGACCGTAGAGCAGGAATGTTCTTTAACGCCAATACATACTGTGAAACCGGACATTTGTTTTTACTGTCTCATATGAAAGACAGGTACAGCCAACCGAAGTATGGCTCTGTTAAAGTTGATCCTTTCAACTGTCATTAGGTTTATATCAGATTTATTGGCGAGTTACCATCTGTCTATATACTCATATGCCATGTACTAATAAAAAATCAAGCAAGATCACAATAAACCAGAGATCCATGGATCTTGTAGCTCTACTGGTACATATATGGATAAATGAAAAATAATAAAATGATTCAAAACAATCTAAATATGATTTTACTATAGGCACTTAAGTGAGTAACCATAGAGGTCCAATTAGGTCTCAATTGATTTAAGACCAACTACTTTATATTGAATACATTAGTGTTAATTATGTGTATATTCCACTTGTTATTTTACAAAAGTGAGGATAACTACGTTGTATATCATATATGATTCAACCAAATCCCCCAAAAAGCCCCTATACGTCGGACCAATTTACTTTCATTTGAAACAAACTACCTTATTTACTTGATATATCAAGTCTGTCAATCCTTCAGTTGGTAAACGGGGTCTCCGTGGCCGAATGGTTAGCGTGTTCGACTTCGAATCGGAGGGTCCGGGATTCGAATCCGCGTAGCGCCAATCCGCGGTTGGCCGTCCCTGTCTTTCGGATGAGACAGTAAAACCTATGTCCCGTGTCACAGTAGGTGTTGGCACGTTAAAGAACCCTCTCTGCTCTACGGCCATAAGTTCCGAGCATATGCAAAATTTTTACGCCCTTCACCGGCACACGGTGACTTCTCCATATGAGTGAAATATTCTTGAGCGGGACGTTAAACAACAATACAACAGCAACAACAACAGTTGGTAAACAATTTCTTGTTATCGCTACTCCTGAAAGTCTGAATGTTAATATGCATTACGATAAAGATTTTACTGTTTGTCCCCTAAACTGGCCCCTTTTGACTGGACAAGGCTGAATTTCATTTTAGACCAACTATATGTTATCTGAAAATATATATGAAGTCTAGAACTGGATATGCACTATGGTTTAGGAGGAGTAGCGATAACAAGATTTACATAAAGTGAAATAGGGAAATTTGACAAATTCCTTAAAATTGCCCCTATTAGTCCAACCAGGGTGAATTTCATGTTAGACTAACTAGATATTATACTGAAAACATTAGTGGTAGTCCCATGTTTATATGACTTACAGTTCAGGAGGAGTAGCGATAACATGATTTTACCGTTTTGGCCCTAAACTTGTCACTTTTGATTTGCCAAAGCTGAATTTCATCTTAGGTCAACTACATCATATGCTGAAAACATATATGAAGTCTAAAAGTGAGTATGTACTATGGTTTAGGAGGAGTAACGATAACAAGAAATTGTTGACGGACGGACGGACGTCAGACAACGGGGTATCGCATAAGTTCTGCTGGTCTATGACCAGTAGAGCTAATAATCTAGATCCTCCGGCATCGAACTAACGTTACATAACTTATAACAAGTATTCGTTTTATTTTTCAGCAACACGATATTTGAAAAAGAAAAACACCCCCACCCAAAAAACTTTTACAACCCGTATGCTATGCCTTGACAACGATTTATTTTATTTACTGCCCATAACGCCTTTGCCATGAAGGGCAATTACATCTCGTTACTGTTCCCGGAACACTTAGCTTGACCTATTGCGATCGTTTGGTGTCTGTCGTCGTCCGTCGTCCCTAGTTAACTTTTCACATTTTCGATTTCTTCTCAAGAACCACCGGTAAGATTTCAACCAAACTTAGCAGAAAGTAAAATCATATGAAGCCGCATAAAGTTTGCGAATTAAAAGGGGCCAGCTGCGTTAGGGCTCCCAAATGGAGTATAAGAGTGATAGAATTGAGTAAATCCTCAAAAATCTTCTGCTCATGATTTCTTTCGAATTTAGGTTATTGAATTATTGACTCAATATATGCAACGTTCGTGAATGAAAATCGAATCCGTCCATAAATATGCCACTAGGGGGCACTTAAAGTGGTTGTAGACAGCAATGAGTTCTACCATCCTATGAAATTTCAAGGTCAAGAGGTCAAAGGTCACAGAACATTTTGAAAATTTAAAGTTTCAGTTAAAGCCAAATATCTCAGAAACTCTCAGGATTTTCAATTATGGTTATTGTTGCATAGTTGTAAAGAGCAATGAGTTCTACTATCATGGAAAGTGTCAAGGTCATTGGGTCAAAGGTCAAGGTCATAGAGCAATTTGAAATTTTTGAAGCCAAATATCTTAGAAACTATTGGATTTTCAATATATGGTTACTGTTGCATAATTGTACAGAGTAATGATTTCTACCATCATGGAAAGTGTCAAGGTCACAGAGCAATATGATATTTTCAGTCAAATATCTCAGAAACTAAAAGATTTTCAATATATGGTTACTGTTGCATAATTGTACAGAGCAATGAGTTGTACCGTCATGGTAAGTGCCAAGTTTATGGGGTCAAAGGTCAAAATCACAGCAATTTGAAATTTTCGAAGCCAAATATCTCAGAAACTATTGGAGTTTCAATAAATGGTTACGTTACATAATTGTAGACAGCAATGAGTTCTACCATCCTATGAATTTCAAAGTCATCGGGTCAAACATCAAGGTCATAGAGCACTTTGAAATTTTTGACACCAAATATCTGAGAAACTCTTGGATTTTCAATATATGGTTACTGTTACATAATTGTAGGGAGTAATGAGGTCTACTATTCTAAAAAGTGTCAAGGCCTTCATGCCAGAGGTCTAGACCACATTGCAATTTGAAATGTCCAAAGCCAAATATTAAAAAGAAATAATGATAATTTGATTTTCATTACATGAATGCACTATTGTAGATATTGATGAGTTCTGCCAAAGATCAAGATCACAGCAATTTGAAATTTTAGGAGAAATCTGACCAAATGGTTAATGTATCATGCTTGCTTAGGTGACCGTTAAGGCCCATTAGATCTCTTGTTACGAGTAAGAGTTGTTGGTCCTAAGCTCAACCCCCTATATCTGGAGGGCCGGTAGTTTTTCTGTCAGTGTGTCTTTCCCTTACCTACGGGTTCCATATATATATAAGGCGCCGGAGACTCGCCTTTCGTCACTGCCACTCATCTACTGAAGTATTTCCAGGGTCACCGCAAGGAGGTGTGACATGTGACTTGCTGGCAGAACCTGTTTGAGACGGTATGTATTTACTCAAGGTTTTCAGTGGTGAGACCTAGTGGCAAGAGTATCATCCCTCGAGACCTGTACCAGCATCTAAACCCTTTGATAATGATTGTAAAACTATAAATCTCCATAACATATGAATATACGAGCATATATAAGATTTTTTTCAAATCTGTTGACCTACCGCCCGCATCACAAACGAGGTACTTGGCTCCTACACAAAACGCTTGGTAACTGTCACCTGACTTGGCCTGTTCTCTGTCCTTAAGGGAAGTCTCTTTCACATACAGTGCGGCAGCCTCCGGCTCTAAGCAAATTAGCAGACGATCATTGTCAATTCCCGCCTGAAAATACACAACAGGGACCATTTTAGATTTTTTAAAGAAACAATAGTTATCTTCTAAAGCAGCTTTTATTTTCTAATGGTAAATTCTACATACATATACAAATCTTGCTTTAATAAGAACGGATATTTGAAGATACCGACGGGACATTCAAAATTCAAAGATAATAAAAACGGACAACAAAATAATAAAAGCAGAAATAGACAATAACACAAACTTCATTCCAGCAAATCCCTGCTCTGTGCTTCTTCCCCACCGTGTTTCCTAAACTACAAAACTTTTGTAACATTTAAATAAAACGTTGAAAAATGAATAGGGTCAGTTTTCAATATTGAAATATGAACTTCTTTTCACGCAAAATTTATTGTTGAAATTTGACCCGCCCGTTAAATTCTAATTAACCATTGGGGTAAATTTTCAACGACTTTTCATTTTTTTCATCTCTAGAAATCGAGGTTTCTATGGGGCTGGGTTGACAAAAAGGTAGATATTTCGAGTTCTCATCCCCCCTTCCGTCTAGAGCGGATCTAGCAATTTGTTCAAAGACTTTAAGAGAGTTGGGTCAAAGACTTTTTTACAAAGGTTATTTTTCAAATGCACCCCCTAAAACTCCCAAAAACGATAGAAGGGGCAAACTGTCCTTATTTCAATCAAGACATATACATGTATTTGTTTTCCTTGTTTAAGACTGTTTACACGTCACTTGAAGTCTTGAGAGCCGATTTTTTAAGTTATTAAATAATCTATAATTTTATAGATATGAAATAAGTTGATTAAAGAATTCGGCGAGCGAAGTGAGCCGGAATATTTTGGGAAGTTTTCGGTTTGTCTAAGTTGCGATTTTATTTGTGATACATAGAATATAAAAATATCGATAATATTCCTTCCATGCCTGGTATATTATTTATATGAACAAGTATGAAAGTATATATGCAAGAAAATTTATTTTTTTCCAAAATAAATTCTCCTCTTAACCCCCCCCCCCTTTCTCCCCAACTTATTCCTTTAGTGGATCAAATGATGATGACTACAGGTCGGCCAGGGGTTAATTGTTATTCAAATTTTAAATGATCTCCCCCCCCCTCTCTCTCTCTCTGTATTGGACTTACTCAGACATTTCAATGGACAAACTTTTACCGGCCATTTTATCTTCATCATATATTATTTCTTTGATAGAGATCTAGGTTATGTCACATACATTGTAACCTGTTTTAAAAGACCACCCATGACAAGGAGCATAGAGGGTCACATATGACAGGTGGTCTCTTAATTCAGGTGATTTATATAGCAAAGTCATTTCGGAAACCATACATTTAGGTCCAATTACACAGATTTTCATTTAATTCAATGGGTTGCTAAGGCAGGTTAGACTGCATCTAGAAACCTCAGACCAATGATTTAATGAACGGTCCAACGGTCCCTGGTCTTTTTTTCAGAGAGAGAGAGAGAGAGAGAGAGAGAGAGAGAGAGAGAGAGAGAGGGGGATTTCACGGCTCAAATCTTTGATTCATTTGTTGAAGAAGGTACGAAATATTGGCCTTTGATCACATTTCCGTTACTCTACAATCTTTCCAAAACATTAAAATTTGGAAATCTCCCTATTCTATTTTAGGCCCAATTCTTTATTTTCTCTAAGGGTATTTTATGACTTCAACTTTTCATTGAATTGTACTTAATTATATCGTTTACAATGCGCGTCATTTTTACTATGTTAAAACCTAGATCAACTTCTCCCTGTCAGAAAGCTGGATTTGTTATTCAATTCTGAAAATTGCCAAATTATTTTTCTTTCGTTTCCAGCATGTCTATAAATACAAAGACAATGTTTAGATTCAGTAATCCAGACGATATAGTTGTAGCAACCCTTTCCAGAAGGCGAGAGTTCAACTGCTTGACAAATGTTATGACACAGGACCTCGTTTTTAACTGTCTCGTTTCTAGGACAGGAAAAGCCTACCAACCCGCCAGGGCTCAAATAATTACCGAAAAGCTCAAAAAATCATATGTGGAGCGGATCTAGGAATTTTTCAAAGGAGAGGTCGAAGACTTCGATTTTTTTTTTCTAGGGATATTTTCAAAATGCATTTCCCTACCGCAAGAAAAAAAGAAAAAAAGGGGGACGTTTTGTTTAGATCTTTCAAGAAATTTGTTTTCCATGCTTAACACTAAGTGTTTGGATCACGGTAACACTGAAGTAAACGTATGCATGCAGATACAGATAAGATGATCTAAACATTTTTAGAAATAAGCCTGGCGAGGCGAATTTTTTTTAGAATTCAAATAGATTTATAATTTTAGATATTAAATAAGTTGATTAACGAAAATTATGGAAAGGTTTAACTTCCATTTGACTAACCTGCTTATATGATTGCGATTCATTGTAAACTCTTCTTCAATTGACTAACTCAATTTCTAACCACCATCCGGGTATGTCGCTAGGTAACCAACTTGGGTACGCGAGAGAAGCTCGTCATCAGGCCGGGAAGGGGAACTCAATTTTTTTAGCCTTGGCGGCGTGGAAGGCTTTTCCTGTCCTAAAGACGAGACAGTTAAAAACGAGGTCCTGTGTCATAGCATATGTCAGCACCTTTAAGAATCATCGCTACCATCGTGCAGTCATCCTTTACAAGAAATCCTCGCGAATTACGTGAACGTGTGACTAAAGTCGTTTGTTCTTGTTCTTTCATGACATCGACTGTGATGCCTACGGGTAACATTATCCGTACACGTTGACGCAACATGTAAATTAACTTGCGAGCGTTGGGTCGGGTTGGGAACGAGTAAGACTGATAGTATGAAGTTAACTTATAGTTTTATATGAGAAAGTATGTTTGAAATCAGAAAATGATGCGAGTACCAGGTTTGAATTAACCATTGAACACTTGGGAAAGTGAAAACAGGAGATTGCTACCATCATAACAATAATCTAATTTAAGTCATGTATTATGTTCATCCAAAGATTTGCACTATATATAGATTAGAATTTTTATATTAATGTAATAGTAGAACTTGGGCTATTATCTCATGCATTTAACAAAATTGAAATTTGTCTTTGGATTGTGTCTGTAACATATTTCATGCTTAGAAAATATAATTCAAATGTATGGTGAAAAGATTTTTTCGACGTGAGGTCGTTTCTCAACGTTAAAATTAGACCCTTCCTCTACAAACCAGTTTTCAAATTTATTACTGATATTGAAAAAAAAACCACATTGTTTTTAAGATCTGAACATGAGACTCATTTCATGTGAGGTAATTTATTGACGTTAAAATGTGCCCCTGCCTTTTTCCAGGATCAGCTCTATTGAACTAAACTAGGATCGAGATCGAGATTATATTCTACATTTGTGGTCATTTTTCAACGGTACATTTAAACCCCACTGCATTCCGTTCGCAAACAGGAAGTACACAACATGAGTGACATTTTGATAGTAAAGGTGCACATTCATACAAAAGGGTAATTTCTCAACGTTAAAATATGACCCATTACAGTTGATAAATGTTCAATGAAGGTAACTTTTTTCACGCGAGGGTCAGTTGTTCACGCTTGGTTAGGGTCATTAATTACGTACAGGTATATTCAATATCGTTGGAAATCGAACCCCAAATCATTGAAAATGACCCCGGGGTGTATCCTTAAAGGGAGTACCTTTTTAATGTTGCACCGGTATGACGTCTTATTCGGTGATGGTCCTCAAACGAAAAAGGAGCGGAGTAGATATGCGGCACGGAGAACATATGCCTCATAATTTGTTTACCGATATACTTTAACGATCAACCAAGCCAAGACGATGAACATAAATCTTTGGAAGTGATGGCTTCAATTCAACTGTGAGGAAAACCTGGTTAAATAGTTTCTTTGTCTGCTGCGACCCTCTGAATGAATGCAAATTCATATATTGAAAAGGAAAAAGTAGCACTGTACAAGGTAGAGCAGTCTATCTTAAGAATTTCACTTAAATACCTCCTTAGCAGCATTACGCATAAATGCCTTGGCTGCATCCGTCCATATTGCCGGTACAGTTAGCACCCATTTGACGTCAGAGTCTGTTACATCCGGGATTTTATCTCTGCATTCCTTCATCAGATCGTCTTTAAGAAATCCAATAGAGTCAGAAAACACCTTCAGAGCTGACATTGGTTTCCCGAGCTCATCTTCTAAAACCATGTCACCACTAATTCTCTATAATATAAGTATAAATCTATGATAACAAAATATTCTTTGTAAAATTGTTGTACAGAAATTCTAGGATGTAACATAACCTCAGTTATAGTCAAATGTGCCAAAGGAGGTTGAATTCCTTAGCTTACAATGATATGTTCAGCGGCTGGCACCGTGAAACTTGAAAAACTACTTCAGTCTAATAATTTTCTTAACTCAAGCAAATACTGAAGTTTGATTTACTGAGTAGCTAAAGACAAGAATATTTTCAAACTTATGTAAATTTTGAAGTTTTATGGTGCGCAGCCTGGAAAGAAGTTTCCCTTAATCATATAACTAAATCTTTCATCGTTGACTCCTTGATCTAGTCAGAGGGTTAAAAAGATTCCTAATGGTCTGCTTTAGAATTACCGTGTTATTCTCAAATGGGAGGTATTTATTTGAGGACAGAAATAGAGATTACACAACAAGTTTGGATTGATTATCATGTTTATCCAACTCGAGTTATGTAATTTTCAAAGTTTCAAAGCGTGAGCATGATAAACATGATAATCAATCCAAACTCGTTGTGTAATCTCTATTCAAACCTACCATCTTTTTATAAAGGTGCATCTTGAATCTACTGAAGAAGAACCAGTCACGGTGTTGGTCCTCTTCTGCTAGTTCTGTGTATTTATCTTCTGCTTGAAATCCAAACGAGTGGAACGTCCCATTTGGTTTGTACAATACACAAGTGGATGTCTTAAGTGACGAGATATTTCCTGTACCGGCGTACCAAACTTTTGAGCATATCTTTTTGGGATCTGCCTTGAAATCGGTCGTTGTAGAAAATGCATATCCAGAATAAGCTGTTCCAAAGTCGATAGCTGCTACCAGCCAGTGACCAACCCCTTTTGCTTCAGCCATCTCACGTGGGCTCCCTTACCTACAGTAACAAATAAAAATTCTCTGATTTTTATATTTTTAAGGAATGTAAAACATATACAAAATCATATATGTAATTTGTTCGTGGGATAATATTTAAATCCGAGCATCCAAAGAGCAAAATGGACCCCTTAAGATTCAGAGGCTGAAATTCGGTGTCATGAAACAGTGCATGTGAACCAGTTAAAGCCACAATTAGACCATGATCAATTAAGTGATGAACTCATCACCATTGCAATAGGTAGAAACGAATTAACAACTACTATCGCAAAAATTCAATAATACATTCTGAGGTGTTTAAATGATATTGATAAGTTTAAAAATGTACTGATAATTGGACTTTGGATATTTTCTACTTTGTGTTTTCCGACCTTCATGCAGAGTTACAGAGTAAAATTCACATTTTCAATCGAAATCGGAATTGAAGCATTTTTGCAGGTTTACGTGGACAAGTTTTGATGAGTGTAACATATGAACAGGTGACAATGACTCCCTCCGGACACCAGGAGTGAGTTTTACTAAACTTCGTAAGTTTACGATTTGATCG
>JACSZP010006552.1:0-10194 GCA_016161895.1 Pinna nobilis | reverse complement strand
TTACTTTTCAGGGCCATGGGAAATCCAAGATGGCCACCATGGCCTCTGATTGGCTGAGACATTTTGAACTTAAAGGTTACTATACGATTTCATATATCAGGCTTCATCTCAAGAACCAGTGGGCCAATTTCAACCAAATGTATTACTCAGGTGACCGTTAAGGCCCTTTGGGCCTCTTGTTTGAGGGGTGATCAAAAAAATAATTGGGGGGGGGATGTGGACTGTTTGTGTCAGCAATATGGTTTAGCTCTTGCACGAGTCAAAAAGATAATGGGGGGAGGTGTCAACAATTTTGAGAATACCATAGATATCTGTTTGAAACTTTAACATGTAGATACGCCTTGATGAGAACTTTTAAGCACAACTTTTGCTATTTTGAAGGTGGATCATAGATGTAATGAGGGGTGAAGATTGGGTTTATTTGTGTTCTATACGAACCTATTAATAATTTTTTATATTTAATTATTATTTTTATAACTTGAATTAGAACAGTTTTAAAGAATTTAGTAAAATATTTACTCGAAATTCAGAGGGGGGTCAAACTAATGATTAGGGGGTGGACTGTCAGAGTCAACAATTTTGTTTAATTTTGGTCAAGGCCCCGCAATCCAGCCATACCGCCTTTAGCAGTTTCTTGTTGTACTTGTAAAGAAAAATGAAACTCCAGAGGAATTTATATTCTTGAAATCAAAGGAAGTTAACACAGAGGGTACTTCAGGGCCTGATAGGAAACAGTATGGTGGGTGCATGTGGTAATTCAGCTTTCGAAATTGAAGTGATTAGAAAAGATAGAGGTTTGATTACAGAATATAAGGAGGAACCTAAGAGAAAGTATGGAAACAGAGCAATTTAACAATGATTGGTGTCAGGTTCTTTCTTGAGTCTCTGATAAGTGCAACTTTTTTGTGTAGCATGCATTGCTAAAAGACAATATGCATAATTATTATTCCCTGTATTGTAGCTTTGTCAGGTCTTCACAGTGGCTGGTATTAGCTTCTGAAGATAAAAAGAGAATGACTACTATTTTGTAGTCTAACCGGTTTTAATTGATCAGGGGAAAGTGCAAAAATGGCATATGCCAGGTAATCTCTTAGTTCAGGTGATTTCTTCACTGGCACACGGTGACGTCTCCAAATACCAGTTCAGGTGATTTAAATAAGAGAAAAAATAGGTCACATAAGGTCGGTATATGTTGTCCTTTAAATCAAGGAGTCAGTAATTCAGGTCCTCAGTTGATTATTTGTTCAAAAGAGCTGTATCTATGCTACAGGTACTCTGTAACTTCACCAACTACAAAAAGTAAGGTCCCTAAAAGCCTTAGTCCCAACAAGTTTGTATGAAGATTTCAGGCTGGTATAACAGGTCAAGACACTGAAAACTAGTCCGCTGTGGCACTATACCTGGCCACTCTACACTGGTCACCGGTGGTCTGTGTAAATAGAAGATACCTATACTGGTCACTGGCACACTTTGTAAATAGAAGATACCTATACTGGTCAGTGGTGGTCTGTGTAAATAGAAGATACCTATACTGGTCACTGGCAGTCTGTGTAAATAGAAGATACCTATACTGGTCACTGGTGGTCTGTGTAAATAAAAGATACCTATACTGGTCACTGTTGGTCTGTGTAAATAAAAGATACTTATACTGGTCACTGGCAGTCTGTGTAAATAGAAGATACCTATACTGGTCACTGTTGGTCTGTGTAAATAGAAGATACCTTCACTGGTCACTGGCAGTCTGTGTAAATAGAAGATACCTATACTGGTCACTGGTGGTCTGTGTAAATAGAAGATACCTATACTGGTCACTGGCGGTCTGTGTAAATAGAAGATACCTATACTGGTCAGTGTAAATAGAAGATACCTTAACTGGTCAGTGTTGGTCTGTGTAAATAGAAGATACCTATACTGGTCACTGGTGGTCTGTGTAAATAGAAAATACCTATACTGGCCACTGGTGGTCTTTGTAAATAGAAGATACCTATACTGGTCACTGGCGGTCTGTGTAAATAGAAGATACCTATACTGGTCACTGGCGGTCTTTGTAAATAGAAGATACCTATACTGGTCAGTGGTGGTCTTTGTAAATAGAAGATACCTATACTGGTCACTGGTGGTCTTTGTAAATAGAAGATACCTATACTGGTCACTGGTGGTCTTTGTAAATAGAAGATACCTATACTGGTCACTGTTGGTCTGTGTAAATAGAAGATACCTAAACTGGTCAGTGTTGGTCTGTGTAAATAGAAGATACCTATACTGGTCACTGGTGGTCTGTGTAAATAGAAGATACCAATACTGGTCAGTGTTGTTCTGTGTAAATAGAAGATACCTATACTGGTCAGTGTTGGTCTGTGTAAATAGAAAATACCTATACTGGTCACTGGTGGTCTTTGTAAATAGAAGATACCTATACTGGTCAGTGTTGGTCTGTGTAAATAGAAGATACCTAAACTGGTCAGTGGTGGTCTTTGTAAATAGAAGATACCTATACTGGTCACTGGGGGTCTGTGTAAATAGAAGATACCTAAACTACTGGCCCACTGGTTCCTGAGAAGAAGCCTAAAACGTGAAATCCTATAGTAACCGTACAGAAAATGTTTTACCCAAGGGCAGGGCCAAAAATGACCCCAGGGCCTTCTCTTGAACAAACTTGAATCTACACCCAATAAGGATGCTGTAGTAATCAGCAGCTTTGGCATTGTACTTTCAGAGAAGAAGATTTTTTAAGGTTTGTAAATTTTGTACCTATTTGGCCACAGGGCCGGGCCATTTTTGGACCCAGGGGGTGGCCCACTGGTTCCTGAGAAGAAGCTAAAACGTGAAATCTTATAGTAACTCTATGGAAAATGTTTAACCCCAGGGCAGGGCCAAAAATGACCCCAGGGCCTTCTCTTGAATAAACTTGAATCTACACCCAATAAGGATGATTCAGGAAATCAGCAGATTTGGCCTTGTACTTTCAGAGAAGATTTTTTTAAAGTTGCAAAATTTGAACTGTCCCAGGGCCAGGCCATTTTTGGACCCAGGGGGATGGTTTGGACAAACTACATCACCCAATGTTGATCCCTGGCAAATTTGGTTGAAATTTGTCCACTGGTTTCTAAGAAGAAGTAAAAAATGTTAAAAGTTTATGCACGACGGATGAGGAACGATGGATGACGGACGGGAACGGTGACCTAAAAATGATCTGCCAGGGAGACACTGGTTGTACAATAACAGAAGTACAAGAAACCATCAAGATAATTTTCCAGGAAGGCACTGGGTGCACAGTGGCACAAATACAAGAAATCCTAAAGATGATTGGTGAGCAGAACACTTGGTGTTGGTGGTTGATTGTATTGTTATTTCACTTGAATGGATACTACACCTTGTGCTGGTGAAGGGTGACAAATTCTGCCAACACACAACAATTATGGCCAAAGTGTTAGGGAGGTTCTTTAGTGTGCTGACACCTACTTTGACACAAAACCTCGGTTTTTAGTAGCTGTCACTTATAAAAGTCAAGTACAGCCAACTGCGCCATGGTTTGGATTCAAACCCACAACCTCAAAATCAGAAGGCAAAACGCTTACCACTATGCCAAGATGCCCCTGGCACTTGTCAACAATCAAACAAACACAAAGTATCTTGTTAATTACATTTATTTCTCATTTTACATATCAAATGTAACAAAGGTAAACTAATTTTTTTTAAATCTATAAACACTTTAATGTTAGAAACAACTGTTTACAACTCTCATTTACTATTACCAAACTATAAATCTTGCATTCTCTTTATACATAACAATATATACAAGTTTAGCAAAAAAGATGTGAAGAGTAAAGCTAATGTAGTGTTGATACAATGCTGATAGTGTTCATTACGACATAACTAGCAAATTGAGAGAACTCATAACTCAAACAAAGATACAATGACACCCGTCTTAAGAGACCATTCAACATGAAAAGTCACCTGTCTTTATTAACATAACAGATTGTACCTTAGGAGATCGGCCTAAATAAATTAATCTGGAGAGATCCTTCATTAAGGACATATGCCTTGAGAGTTTCAAATAGACAATGTTTTCTAGTCTGACAAGGCGGTCTCCAAAGACATGTTCCACTGAAAGATATGATAAGAAGTACTACACACTGTAAGTACAGTGGAACCTCGTCTGAAGATCACCTCACTTAGGAGACCACCTCCTACTAAGGACCATCAAAATTCAGTATGTTTGTCATTATTGTAAGCTAATCCAACTAAACTTAGAAGACCAAATCACAAATAGATAAATTCTAGCTAATTGTTTGGGTGGTCTACACAGTGACGTTCCACTGTATCTTCTGAGTAGTACACTAGTCACATACATGTATGTCAGTACACATGATACATGTATCTTGGCGTCACCAATTTTTGCCAGTGTAGGAGGAAATTTGGAGAATGTGTAGATATGTCATTTTCAAATCATTTAAAACCATGGATGTAATTTGTAATCATCAGTCTTTTCATCATTGATAGTTATGATGCATCATCTTTTCCATTAACTACAAATTATTGACAAAATAGGTGACTGACTTTTCATAGGATTCAGTGCATTACATCACCAGTGATGTTGTCACCAGTTTCATCAATAATATCCATTATTATGCATGGCAGATAACACTTCATACATGATTACATTTATTTTTGTTTTTTCCCTTTTCTTAACTTCTCATCTGCATTTTCATTTGGTAATGTAAAAAACGGACAAGATTTGGTATGCATTCTGATAAACAGTAGGTACTAAATTTTTGGGTTTTCGGTTTCTTTCAATGCACTATGATACTATTCAATAACCCTGCTGAGCACAGAATACCGCCTACTGCCCTCTAATATTATATGCATAATGATGTTACAGCCCCCCCCCCCCCCCCCCCCCCCCCCCAAAAAAAAACAACAACAAACGGAAATAGGAGAATGGTGAAAACTGGTGACGGCATGGTGTATCAATACACTTGATAAATGTATGTCACTTTACATGATACATTTGAACATGTATGTCACTACAGATAATACATGTATGTCATTACACATGATACATTTGTACATGTATGTCACTTTACATGATTCATGTATGTCACTAGACATGATACATGTGTACATGTGTCACTACACATGATACATGTATGTCACTACACATGATACATTTGTACATGTATGTCACTTTACATGATTCATGTATGTCACTAGACATGATACATTTGTACATGTGTCACTACACATGATACATGTATGTCACTACACATGATACATGTGTACATGTATGTCACTTTACATGATACATGTATGTCACTACACATAATACATGCATGTCACTTTACGTGATACATTTGTACATGTATGTCACTACACATGATTCATGTATGTCACTAGACATGATGCATTTGTACATGTATGTCACTACACATGATACATGTATGTCTTTACACATGATACATGTATGTCACTTTACATGATATATTGTACATGTATGTCACTTCACATGATACATACATGTCACTACACATGATACATGTATATCACTACACATGAAACATGTATGTAACCTCAAAAGATACTTAAATGTGCAATGTTACACACAATACAATACCTCTACTACGAGGAATACTTATGGTTCACATATATACATGTAACTATAATATACCTGGTTTTTTTGTTCAATGACTTGTGCAATCAAAAGCTAATATTGTTTGATACACACTTTTGTCTACTAAAATTTCAAAACTGCAAAGCAATCAAGACACTTGTTAGCAAACAGAAACTAGAGGCTCTGAAGAGCCTGAAATGCTCACCTGGCAAACCTAGGACCAGCTGAACTTTTTACACACTTCTGCAGTTTTTTCCAAGGACAAATAAAGAACAGTTTCATTATTATTTGGGCTTCTTGTCTCTGACAAGATTTTTAACTATTTTTTGCATATTCATGCATACCCTATTTGCATAAAAACTGTCAGACCTGAAAACAATTTAAAGTTCATTTAAAAACCTGTTTTATATATTGAAATGTTCATATCTGCAGGTCTAAATACCAAATCTGAAGATATTCTGACTTCAGTAGTTATAGCCAACTGAAGAAATTTAGCTTTCTAGCTATGGTGGCCATCTTGGATGGTGGATGGGGATATTGGACACAATTCTGAAAGGGGCCACCTAAGGACTAATCAGGCCAAGCTTCATTGTAATTAGGCTTTGAATATTTTTTGCATATTAATGCCTAATTTGCATAAAATGTGAGAATTAACAAAACTAAACGGTTCATTTAAAACCACGTAAAATATATTGAGGTCTCATAACTGTAGATCTTTACAACAAATTCTGACTTTAAATATAGTAGTTATAGCCATTTGAAGAAATTTCTATATTTGCAATGGCAGGCAACTTGGACGGTGGGTTGGGATGTCAGACACAATTTTAAAAGGGGATCACCGAAGGACAATCAAGCCAAATTTGGCTGAAATGCCCCAGTGCTCTCAGAGGAGAAGATTTTTGTACTAAAGTTAACGCTGACAATGACGACGTACGTCAAGTGATGGCAAAAGCTCACATGGCCCTATGGGTCTGGTGAGCTAAAAATCTTAACTCAAAAATGCATACACACACCTTCATATATATATATCTATAATCTCTAAACCTAACACAAAGAAAAAAAGATATCTGTCTATAATGGTCACCTCCAGAATATAGCCTTAGTTATGAAATCTTGATATATGAATCTCTATATAAAGGTCATTGGTCTAAAATTCTGATCCCCTGACAGACAGGATTGACAACACCCACACCCCTAAAAACACACACACATTCGCAAATAAATGGCAAAAGTAGTACCCATGTCCTACAAAGTGCTCTGCCACAATAGTTGTGTCACATTTTGTATACATGATCCAAGTATATTATTCAAATGGGTGTCAAGGACTGATAATTTCAATAACTATATCTCTTACCCCCATGTTTTTGTTTGATGTCCTATGTTTCAAGTAAAGACCTTTAAACTGTATATACTGGTGACTCTACACAAGTTTTACACATAATTGGTCCCACTTTAATGTCTACCAAATTTTTAATCTTACTTGGTGCCCTACTGAGAAATACTGACCATCAGTAATATCTGCTCATCAACAGATCTAAGTAAGCAAATTAACTGTGAAAATTTAAAAAATTCAATTAATGTGGCATGTATGATACAGTGCTAAAGATACTGTATGACATGTTCAATACAGTGCTATACAGTACAGCGTCATACTATATCTTTAACGCTGTACTGTATAGCACTGTATTGAACATGTCATACTGTATCCTTAGCACTGTACTGTACATTATTATACAGTACAGTGCTAAAGATACTGTATGACATGAACAGTACAGTGCTAAGGATATAGTATGACATGTTCAATGCAGTGCTAAGGATAGAGTATGACATGTACATTACAGTGCTAAAGATATAGTATGACATGTACAGTACAGTGCTAAAGATATAGTATGGCATGTACAGTACAACGCTTAAGGTATAGTATGACATGTACAGTACAACGCTTAAGGTATAGTATGACATGCACAGTACTGAGAACAAATCCACTGGGTGAAAGGTTTTTTACCAGATACGGCAGACTCAACTGATATAGAACCCTGATACATTGAAATTCTGCTTATTTTGAAATCATTTTAACTTCCCAGCTAAATTACTTTATAAATATTTTTACCCATTTAATTTGAAACCCTGCTTATTTCAAAGAAAAATTCATGTTTGAGCATCTGGGACAGACATGTCTGTATACATGTGATGTTTTTTTTCCCTACCACCTGAACTGAACTATAGGTACTAATTACTATTTTTATTCTAACCGGAAAATGCAATATACAAGTGTTAACCAGAGATCCACGTATCTTGTAGCTCTACAGGTACATACATGGATAAATGAGGAATAATAAAATGATATAAAAAGGCCTAAATATGATTTACTATAGTCCCTTAAGTGAGTGACCCTTAGAGGTCCAATTAGTGACTTGTTATTTTACTAACTTGTAAAATACAATAATAATTACATTGTATATTATGTGTAACTCAACCAAATCCATAAAATGACCCTATCGAGTCAGACCAGATTTAATTTCATATTAGAAAAACTACCTCATTTACTTGATATATCAAGTCTGCCAATCCTTCAGTTGGTAAACAATTCCTTGTTATTGCTACTCCTGAAAGTCTGAATGTCATGAGCATTACGATAAAAGAGGAGTAGATTTTACTGTTTGGCACCTAACCTAGCCCCTTTTGATTTGACAAGGTTGAATTTCATTTTAGACCAACTACATGATATGCTGAAAACATATATGAAGTCTGAAAGTGAATATATTGTATGGTTTAGGAAGAGAAGGGATAACAAGATTTACATAGAGTTAAAAAGGGAAATTTGACAAAGTCTATGACCAGTAGAGCTAAAAACAACAATTTTAGATTGTAATATTTTCAAATATATTAGAAAATAAACATGCTGGCAATCAGCCCTTGTACTTAAGATGACATATTTAACAAAAAGTACTGCACAATGTGTACAATATCTAAAATGACAAGGTAACCCCCTCCCGGCAAATCAATGAGTCTACATTTACAGTACACCCGCAAAGGTCCCATGAAGGAAATCTTATCAACACTAAAATTAATCAAGTTAGTTTCATCTCTTTATTATGACTGGTGTAAGAGTAAAGAAGTAGACATAAATGTGCTTGTAACAAATGAATGGATAGAGTGATTGCTATGGGGTTTTGGCACTATTCTGACAAGGCCCTAATAATTTCCAGGAGCCTTACAGATGAAAAATTAAAATAAATAAGCAGATTCAGGAATTATTGTGCAGTCAAAATAACACAAAAAAGATTCTTGTGGCATTTATACGTACATATCAAGTATTATATCCTGGTAGCAGGATCTTTTACTATATCAAGGATACAATGCATGTAATTAAAATATACCACAGACAAGCTTGTATTTGGTCTCCAGTAGTTCTATAATTAGAGCTTTATTGCGCATTATACAGATGATCTTTCAGTGACCAGCCATAAAGACAACTGGGTGATAGTGATGATGTAGGCTGTAGTGCTAATTAATTACTGGCATATGAGGCTATGCCTGTTACCAAGACAAATATACAAAATGTACACTGTGAGGTCCTCTCTTAAGTGACTAGACAACAATTAGCAATCAGAATATTCAGATTGTCCTAAATATCAAATTGTCACTATACATTATGTCTTATGTATCAATGGACTACTTCATAGCCTAAAGACTTGTATCTACTTCTCCTTATCCTGATATGATATATAGGTAATGTTAGTATACTGGGTGCTGGGTGAGTTGTACATTTCTTATACTGCCTTGCAAAAATGTAAGTTGGTACCAACTGAATGGAATCTGGCTATGTCTAAACAAGAAGGCCTAAAATTTGAAACTTAATTAACCAAGAAAAATAGTATCTAGTCTATGACATCACAGACTTACTGGCCCATCAGCTTACAGGAGATAAATATTTTTGAAACGGTTCACACAGTTTTATTAGAACACTTCATTAGTTACCATGACTTATTCAGTATTTTTTTCACATGTGAATTGTATACAGTGGAGCCTCCTTACTCTGGACACCTTCGTTCCCAAGCAAATCGTCCGAATAAATGAAGCGTCTGGATTACTGAAACATACATATCATAATTTGCAAGGCAATCTGAAAATTATGTTCACTAGCAATGTCGTTTGGAAGGAGAAGTACCGGAGTATTGGCGCCCAGATTAATGAGGCTCAACTGTAAATGAATGCACTTTCACATAAAGTCAGGAGATTCTTTCAAAATAAATATGCTACTGAAGAAAAAGGTCCCTCTAATATCTGGAGAAAAGTGTCCCTCTACTATCTGGAGAAAAGTGTCCTTCTACTATCTGGAGAAAAGTGTCCCTCTAATATCTGGAGAAAAGTGTCCCTCTACTATCTGGAGAAAAGTGTCCTTCTACTATCTGGAGAAAAGTGTCCTTCTACTATCTGGAGAAAAGTGTCCCTCTACTATCTGGAGAAAAGTGTCCCTCTACTATCTGGAGAAGTGTCCCTCTACTATCTGGAGAAGTGTCCCTCTACTATCTGGAGAAAAATGTCCCTCTACTATCTGGAGAAAAATGTCCCTCTACTAT
>JACSZP010006549.1:2048-14205 GCA_016161895.1 Pinna nobilis | reverse complement strand
CACTTAAAAAGTTTTAATTATGACAAAAAGAGCGAAAGTTGTAGACCAGACAATTTAAAAAAATTGTAAAATGTCATGTCGTTTCAGTTGTTCATACTTTAAATTGCTCATGGAAACCGGTAGATGCGATCGTATATTTCACTTTGTAAAAGTGATTGGTTAGTTGGATGAATCTTTGCTTGGTGAATTAGCTCGATTTAGTACTCAGGGTTATGTGGCTTTGTTTCACACTTCACAAGTCCGAATTCAGCTATGTTATTCATTTCTTGAACGCACGAATGAAAGTGTTCTTATAGTGAGTTTTAACTTTTTTTTAAAATAAAACCTAATCCGGACCGGATAGAAAATGTACCCTTTGTAATTTAGATGATATTGTTGACAATTTGACTTCTTCTTCAAATGTTAACAAAAAGTATTTCTCGAACGAGAGAAGAATGTTCACCTTCAATTTATTTCAAAAATCTTTAATAAGAATGCATTTTACTTACAGGTTTAACACTGTTTAGTAACTATACCGGTAATGTTTAAATTTTAAACAATGCAGATATATGCAAGTTACTGTCAGTTATTCAACAAAGGGTTCATCCTCTGGGTTAATAAACTCAATAATGTATGTATAATGTTAATTACAATTATCCTACACTGTTATTTTTACGTAGGTTATCAACAAACATTTCAGTCCTTTAGAGCTGCTTCAGACCCGGTCTCGGATGTCAGTCTTCCCTTTCAAGGGTTATTTGAGACTGGAAAATGCACTTGATAAGGACCTGTATACCGCTGTCATTCAATACGGACCTCGGTTTTTAATGTCTCAACCCAAAGACAGGGAAGGGTCTGGGGATCGAACCCGCACAGCGCCACGCTGAGTTGGTCGTCCCTACCTTTCAGATGAGACGCTAAAAACCGAGGTGCCGTGCCACAGTAGATGTTGGCACGTTAAAGAACCCTCCCTGCTCTACGACAATAAGTGCCGAGCATAGGCAAAATTTGTCGCCCTTCACCGGCACACGGTGACGTCTCCATACGAGTGAAATATTCTTCTTAAGTGGAACGTTCATCAACAATACAACAACAACAGTAACTGTCTTCTGTTATAGCATTTCTGGATTGTTTTAAATACTCGAAAGAATTGGGAAAATCCAGGAAAGACCCTTACGCTTTATATGAATTACCATCATAAAGACCTAGGCGAATGAGAACTTTGCTTCTCGAAACGTACAAAATTATCTGCAAAAGGGAGCCTTTTTTGCATGATCTTAAATTTAGGTACAGCAAGACTGCAGGCAATCCCAATACAATATCTTGAGATTGCTACTTGAAGTACAAGTACTTGTGTTGTCTGTTGAAAAGCTTTACATAAATGTAGCTTAACATGTTTACTGTTATTTTCACGGTGTTATTTTGAACATTTATAATGCCGAGTTTTAATAAAATTTACTTGACACCTAGTGCTCTTGCTTTGTCATTGAATTAGTAACCGTGTCATCTCTCGACTTAATTAGTTACCATAGTTAATTTTTTTGTATTGTTTAGTTAATAAAATACAAGTACATGTACATGAAGTGGTATCAACTGACAAGCATTAGTTAACATTGGATAGGCCTAGATTTGTTCACCCAACTTTGAATAGTTGGGAAAGGGCTATGCGTTGTACAGTTTGTTTTCTGTTATATTGACTTATTATGTACACAGAAATGTTAACTCACTAAATCCACATTGGGATGTCGTTTTGATATCAAAGCCTACAGAACTTCCGAATTTCATGATATAGAAAAAAAAAATGGGCAAGTGTACAAAACTCTTGTGATGACGAATGGTGTTCAGTCACACCTAGACACGTAAGGAGACATTTAAACCTATAGAACACCTCAACCATAATAAAAAGAAATCAAGTCTATTTTTAAACACAGTGGAATGTTTGTACATGTTTATGTCGATTTTGTTTTCATCTTCGTCCATTGAAGTTTTGTAGACTGTGTTGTCAAAATGGCAGACTACCGTGGATTTAGTGAGTTTGTGTTGATTATCGGACTTTACGTGTACTTTGTTCCAGCAGTGGCAGGTATGTTGACCGTGTGCGTCTTACGCGCAATCGATAGGTTTTGAATTCTGTCAAGGGGAACCATGATTTACACTAGGCCTATGCGAGATGTATCAAGCAAACTCCTGTTGTCAGACGAACTAGCCACAACAGTATTGTAGCAAACAGTTCAATATTAGAAATATTATAATTATTCAGAAATTAGTACTAGAACTTTCCTCAGGCTCATTCGAAGTAGGAACACTCGGAGTACGTTCGGAAATGTGTATGAATGACAATAAATGTTAAAAGAGTTACGGGGCCTTTTCGTATTAGGACTTGTTTGAACCGGGCTTGTTCGTAACAGAGATGTATACACATAATTATGTTATATACATCTCTGTTCGTAATAGAATGTTTTGGTACCAGGACATTGTCATATTCATGCACACGTTTAGTGCGTATAAATTATGATATTCGTTTTTCAATATTGTATACAGTGTATTATAATAATCAATGCACCATCACTTTTC
This sequence comes from Pinna nobilis, assembly GCA_016161895.1. Lineage (NCBI taxonomy): Eukaryota > Metazoa > Mollusca > Bivalvia > Pterioida > Pinnidae > Pinna > Pinna nobilis. The sequence continues at coordinate 11,652 of JACSZP010006549.1, read as the reverse complement.
AATAATATGTAGTCTAACCCGCCTTAGTGTCCAACTGAATTAAAGGACCAACAGCCTTGTGTGACTTAAAAAAATATGTATAGTTCCCAAAATGATCTGAAATATATTAAATGTAGGCCTAGGCTAGATAATATAATGTAGTATAAAAGCTCAGGGTCCCTACCTTCAATATATGGATATGGCCAATGTAACATTAATCAGCTTAGTGTGTGATTTTTCTGACCAAAACATTTTGGCTATTTTTCGCCAAAACACAATTTCCCTATTGATCCCAGAAGATGCATTAAAATAAGTGAATGTTGTATTTTCGACTTAACTATAGGAGCAAGAAGTAGAGCTAAAGAAGTAGCTAATCTGCACTGATTAGTGAGGCATGTAGGCCTCTGTTTTGTACTTGCTTTCTTTGTTTAGGAGTAAATTTTGATATTTATGCTTTATGCTTCATTTATATTTTCTTCTCACATTCTATTATAGCTTATTTATGAATACTTTGATTTTATATGATCGAGAAACTGAGAACACTACATTTTGTATTTGCAGGTGATGCGTGCGCGGGCAAAACAGTAGATACCGGTTAGTTCGTTTTCATTAAAACAACAAATGTTTTAATGTATTTCACTCGATTATCTTTGACATGTACACTGTATTGTTATATAATATTTATGTACATGTATTTATAAGACTTCGAAATCATATTTGCCATTTCTTATTTGATGAATGCAAGGCTTCACATTTCTAAAATTTGGAAGATTTCATTACCCGTTTTAAATCACATTCACTCAATCAGTCTTAGTTGATACCCTTACACAGAAATATAGGCAGTAGACACTATCGATAAATCAGCATAATACTGTTATTTGTTTATTGGTGCTTTACTAAATAGTTGCGATTTTTTTGCATCACACTAATGAGGGGTTCACAACTTAAGACCTATTCTAAATTCTTTATTTTATGCGTGGAAAATCAATCCCCGAAACGCGGTTCCATATCCGAAGGATAAGAGGCCAGTCATAGAGCAGCCGGTCTTCTGGCAAATACGTTTTGGTTGTTCTTTAATGTCCCACTCAAGAATATTTAACTTTTCCTATCATTATAAAGACGTTACCAATACCAGTGAAAGGCAACTTATTTTGCCAGTAGAACTTAAGTTAATTTTATGATAAAGTTTGTCAGTTTATTTGCGGGAGATTTGTAACCGGGTCTACTCTAGGCCTACCCATAGAAACTGACCGCAATTATATATATGACGTAAAGATTGTAGTGTAAGCACAAAACAAAAACAATTGCAAGCAACAGAAACGCTTCAGAGTCCTTTTGCTTTTTTTTTTTTTTAAAAAAGAAGTCCTTTTCTTGACTGTCCAAAAAGTCCTTTGTCCTTGGCATGTATGAAGTCAAATTGTAAATTGGTTCCGGAAGTTGCATTTCTTCTTTTTGGGGGGGTGGGGGGGGGGGGCATCNNGGGGGGGTGGGGGGGGGGGGGCATCGATCGAGGTCTTGTGGAGGGATAGCCAATGAATAAGAGGAAGTTGAATAATTTGAAAGCGGCAATCATCGATGGCAGGGACAGGAATGGCAAACATTGAGCGAGGGCAATACATTGTCCTGGCGAAACCAGACACCCTAACCGAGTTTTCCACGATGCTGGGTTGTATTTTCACACTTATCTTCCTCGGACGTTATACACAATATCCCCCAATTGTCCCTTTGGAGATAGTCTTATAAGGATATTACCAGATGGAACACGTTTTGCCTCCTTCAGCGGTGAACAAGGGTGTTTTTATTATCTAGATCGTTGATTTGCTTATGGGGTGAAATGATGGATCGATGTTTCATTTATAGTCACAAACCTCCACAAACATTTGACTGTATCTGTCCCCATGAGTTTCCAAATAACACTTGTGAGCAATCTTGGTATTCAAGAGAACTTTCTCAACTTATGATCATGTGTACGAATGGAATGAAGTCTTGCACGATAAATTCTTGTAGTATTGGCTATGTATCTCTGTAACTTATCCGTCACCCTTAACAATATCATGGATATCGATGGACATTTCAAACAGAAAGGGGATCGCATTGTAGGACTATCTGGCATGCTTAAATTCTGCCACCTCCTTCTAACGGTAGCACATGATGGGATCCTTCTGCTAGTTGTGTTACTGTCAGTATAAACATTCTCAGCAACGAGACCTTTGTGAAATAAATGCCGAATCACTGTTCTCTGGCTCTCCATTTAGCTAAAGTCACTTGCCATGTTTACTTTAGAGTTTTGGGATCGCCATAGTCTAGTGGTTAGCGTGTTATCCGAGGTCGCGGGTTCGAATCTGCGCCACACTGCGGTTGGGCGTCTCTGTCCGTCGGGCGAGACGGTAAAAACCAAGGTCCTGTATCACAGTAGTTGTTGGCACGTTAAAGAACCCTCCCTGGTCTACGACCAGAAGTACCGAGCATAGGCCAAATGGATCTTCCGTCATCGACACACAGTGACGTCTCCATATAAGTGAAATATTCTTGAGTGGGACGTTAAACAATAATACGACCGACCTACATTAAAGTTTTACCCCTTCGCTAAATTATTATCTTTCATTGCAGCTTTTATCAGCGCAAGGTTCAAAACATCAAATGATCTTCATATAGTGAAAGGAATTGCTGGTTGTGTAGAATTGAACGCTCACCTTATTTAAGATACCTTTGCAATATCATCCTATTGTCATTTCAGGTATTACTTTTGATGTTTGTGCACAAAGGAGCCTTGTCATGACTAGTATATATTTGGATTTTTCCAATGCCAAAGATAATCTGCCATGTTCTTGTAATATTTATCCAACGCAAAGTGATGCTATACCTGTGGCTATTTACACCACACCTGCTAGCAGTGTTTGTGGTACAGAGATTCTGATATCGAAAAGCAGATCAACAGGGAGCAACATAATTACCTGTCAAACGTCCGTCACTGGTACTCTCCAGGTGACTCAGAGTAGTTCAGTGTCCATAAAGATACAGAAGACTTTGGATGGGACCCCTCTGGATAGCAACTTCTGTCTGAATGTGTTTTCATGTATGTTCTTAATTTCTAAACCTTATAGCAAATTTTTGATAAAAGAGAATAAAACATTATTTTTATTGATATTTTTGGAATCTGCAACTTAAAACGGATTACACACATTTAACAGTAATTATGTATGTATGTATGTATACACATGTATGTATGTATACACATGTATGTATATATGTATACACATGCATGTATGTATACACATGTATGTATATATGTATACACATGTATGTATGTATACAAATATATGTATGTATACACATGTATGTTTGTATGTATGTATGTATGTTTCACTAGGCGCTTACTCATCCAAGGCATCTGATCCCATATCTGAATTTTCAGAGGTTCGCAATTGTACAGTAATCACCAGATTTACATAGTATCTCACGACGAATATGTAATCAATATCTTTCGTTTTATTAATACATTTGCATATATTTATTATGATAGTTACTCAGATATTATCATGTCCAACAAGTTATTACATCCCGGGACAGGATATAACGATGATATTGTAGTATACAGTACACATTCTATAGCAATACAGAAAATTCCACACACAAAACTTATTGATATTCATATAGATGACATCAATTTTATTTATGATACCTACCTTGATTTTTATTCAGCATCAAATAAAAATTTTAACATAACATGTGGTGGTAGCAGTAATACAGATACGACCACTAGATCACCTACGGTAACAACAGCCACAGCAGACAGTACCACAACAATACCCGGAGCTACGACTACAGTGGGTGCAGACAATACGGCATCGTCACGTACGTTCACACAAACATCCTTATTTTAAAGCAAAATGAGAAGAAAGTATATTTATTGTGTATAAACGATTAATCTTGTCGCTAAAAATTAGTAAGTGGAATTCTGCAAGTTGAACGCTACTTATTGTAGGATATATGTAATTTCTCTGACGTGTTTACAATAGTCAATTTAGCAATGCTGTTTTTCAATCATCTTTTAAACATGACGGAAATTGAATCTGACATGGCGTAAGTCTTATAAAAGTAACTATTGCGACACATTTTCTCTAAATCATTTTAAAGATATCTTTAAGATTTCTTGAAAATATTTTTACGGTGATTTTCAGAGGTAGCCATCATTGTGGGAGCGGTCATTGGAGGATTATTGGTAGTTATCATAGTATGCATCGTACTATTTATTTGCTATAGACGCCGATGGTATGTACCGTATATCCTATACAAATAGTCCATTTATCTCTGTTCTAGACCATGTAAATGAATACCGATGCATTTCATTCATATACCGCGCAAAACAAGAGTTGCTTACCCTTACGGAACACCTGAACTCAATCCCCGGTTTTATCGGGGTCCGTGTTACCCTATCCTTAATTTTGTACTTGTTGTTGTATGGCTTACTGCTTGTGTCATTGCCTCCTTTTGTTTAGACCATGGTGCTGTCTTTTTTGATTTATGAATATTGAATATCCCCTTGTTATTTCCAAATATCCCTTTTATATTAATACTTGCCTTTTTGTTAGAACCGTTCATGATAAAATTATTATCCATTATTTCCGTCGTTGTATTCACAGAAACCAAGACGGCGTCAATTCACACATATACATGTATATGGTAATGTGACAAACAACTGGGGCCGTCATGGCCTTGTGGTTAGCGTGATCGACTTCTGATCGTGAGGTCCGGAGTTCGGTTGCAGTTGGCTGCCCTTTTCTTTTCGGATAAAACAGGAAAAACCAAGGTCCCGTGTCACATTAGATATCGACACGTTAAAGAACCCATCCTATTCTACGACATAAGTGCCAAGCATAGGCAAAATTTATCGCCCTTCACCGGCACACGGTGATGTGTCTGAATATAAAAGTCTAAGATTCTTAAATGGGACGTTAAACAACAATATAACAACAACAAAACATTCGTTAGATTGTTGAAAACAATAGTTTAACGGGCTTAAAGTAAGAAATATAAAATAGAATGCAGTTCAAACACATATTGGAATAGGTACTGGAATATTCATGTAATTTCAATGTTTCTGAATGAGTAAACTTAAGGCCCCTTTGGCCTCTTGTAATGTTTTTGAATGCAGTTTAATACAGAAAGGAATAACTACTGGAATAGGTCATGTAATTTTATTGTCACTTTAGTGTTCTGCCAATTTTATTATCTGACAAGAACTCGCTCAGAATACTACCTATGCAATGTTTATCATAAATGGATTCTTTGTTCTTCTTTAGACTCATAGTGCTAAGAGTTTATGTCCGGGATTTACATCTACCTTCCTATATTTCTATACTTCAGGTCAAAACTGAAAGGTTTATCAGCTGGCAAAGAATCGGGGCGCAGCGAGTATGTGTATGCTAATAATATTGACATGAATGGGGAACATCCTGTGGTACCTGTACCTGGTTATAGCCAATGCGAGGAAGCAGGGCAAATGACAGTAACAGAATCCAAATATAGGTCCACCAAACAGGAAGCTGAGTCATCACAAAAACCCCGTCACGTGACTAAACCAGTAGGCAGTGGTCAATACATGGACATGAACGGTGTTCAAACAAAACCCGGTGGTGATGACATGAATGAGACACCTACTGGGAACGATTTTCAATATGCTGATGTAAGTCAGCTGCAAAACACTTCACTAGGTCAGGACAAAGGTCAGAGGTCAATGCCTTTGTATGCAATACCAGACAAGAGGACTTCAGATAAAGGCAAACACAAGTCTCAATGTGCTGATACGCAGGTCCTCCCAGTGTACGCCAATGTAATAAAAAATAAAGCAAGGGAAAGTGAAGATCAAACTGACTCCAGTGTGAACGTAAAAAACTCCGATAAACATCAAATGCCAACCAAATCTTTGGTCAATGCGGATGGCTTACAATATGCAGATTTAGACCTGGGAAATGACAATAAGCATAGTAGGATAGAGACTTTGGAGATACCTAAAGGCAGTGATGTGCAGTATGCCGACCTTCAAATCTAAAGTAAATAAAATTATAGTGTAGTAATGAGAAATGGCATTAGGATACTGTGTTGTGTTTCAGAAGGATAATCCGGGACATCTGATGGCAGTGTATTGTACGGTACTTTGAATGTCAGAAGGTTCGATAATTATTATCGATATTCGTCTAGCTTTTAATGACTAATGGTATTATACTAAGGTATTATTTATTGTTATTCTTATTATCTAATGGTTAACTGAAGGACGTCATTCTGAACATCAAAGGTACTTTGCTGAAGGACGAAACGTCATACAGAACATCTAATGGTTCATTCCTGAAGGACGTCATACAGAACATCTAATGGTACCGTGCTGGAGGACGAAACATCATACAGAACATCTAATGGTTCATTCCTGAAGGACGTCATACAGAACATCTAATGGTTCATTCCTGAAGGACGTCATACAGAACATCTAATGGTTCATTCCTGAAGGATGTCATACAGATCATCTTATGGTTCATTCCTGAAGGACGTCATACAGAACATCTAATGGTTCAGTGCTGAAGGACGTCAATCAGAATATATTATGGTTCATTCCTGAAGGACGTCGTACAGAACATCTAATGGTTCAGTGCTGAATGACGTCAATCAGAACATCTAACGTTTTATCCCTGAAGGACGTCACACAGAACATCTAATGGTACTGTGCTGAAGGACGTCATACAGAACATCTAATGGAACTATACTGAAGGACGTCATACAGAACATCTAATGGTTCATTCCTGAAGGACGTCATACAGAACATCTAATGGTACCATGCTGAAGGGCGTCATACTGGACATCTAATTGTACCGTGCTGAAGGACGTCATACAGAACATCTAATGGTTCAGTGCTGAAGGACGTCATACTGGACATCTAATTGTACCGTGCTGAAGGACGTCATACAGAACATCTAATTGTACCGTGCTGAAGGACGTCATACAGAACATCTAATTGTACCGTGCTGAAGGACGTCATACTGGACATCTAATGGTACCATGCTGAAGGACGTCATACTGGACATCTAATTGTACTTTGCTGAAGGACGTCATCCAGAACATCTAATGGTACCGTGCTGAAGGACGTCATCCAGAACATGTAATTGTACCGTAATATTTTAAAAAAGAAGTTTCATTATGTTACCTAAAGTTTCAACTGTAAATAATAGATTTACAGGGAGTCTTTTTTCACTCTACATTTGTAAATTTATCAGACAAATCTCACGTATTTTGTATTTAATTAAAGACATCAATGTTGAAAAATGATTGGAATACTAAACAACATATATTTCCCTCGCTTGCGATGGATTTGTCCGTGGATCTCTATGCCAACATGAGAAATGACAGGTGTAAAGCAGCATAAACACTTGAACAAGTGAAGATAGTTTGCACAGATCAGCAAAAATCAACGTGATGTGGAAGGACTTGTGATCTCAATACTTTACAATGTCTAAATATTCCAACTTTTCTTATTACCTAGAGTTCTTTCACTAGAACCAACAACTGTACCAATGAATTTTTATGAACTTAGTTTGTGTTTATCTTAAACAAATGTTTTTAAGAGTGGCGTATACCGAGTTGTCGGGGCCGAGTGGTTAGCGTGTTCGACTGCGAATCGAAAGATCCGGGTTAGAGCCGCGTAGCGCCACTCCGCTGTTGGCCGTCCCTGTCTTTCGGATGAGACAATAAAAACCGAAGTCCCGTGTCACAGTAGGTGTTGGCACGTTAAAGAACCTTCCCGCTCTATGGCCAGCAGTGCCGTGCATAGGCAGAATTTGTAGCCCTTCCCCACCACACGGTAACGTCTCCATATGAGTGAAATATTCTTGAGTGGGACGTTAAACCAAAATATAATACCATGCTATACCATACCATACTGAGTTGTCAGAACATGTTTATTCAGACCTTACATAATACTCATCTTTCTGAGTCTTTATTGTTGTATTATTGTTTGATGGTTCACTTGAGAATCTATTACTCGTGTCAGTATGGCACCGAATACCTGTATAAGGTTTCAAAGTTTGACTTATAAGAGGTACTTAAGGTTGCGCATTGAAGGATATTTAACGTCCCCACAACTTCAGTGAAATTGGGCCTCGATGCTTACAATTTCTACGAATGTACAGAAAAGAATGAGTCTATATTTAGATCTAAAGAGTATTCAAAGAGTACATTTGGAGAAAAGAAAATATTATAAAGTCATGTGTCATTCATGGTTTCCCGGCATTTTTGTCAGATGTAAAGTCTTGATTATCTTATGAAAAAGTTACTATGAAATTGGTATACCTTGAGTCATTTCTAACCATTATGGCGCTCATTTTTGCATAACAATTCAAATTGTAAGATGTGAGTTGAAAGAATGTTTAGAGCGATAATTAAATCTTGCATGTTCGACATGGCTCCGCATTGCCTAGTTCGTCTGAAGCCATTATTGCCCTCGTTTAAAGATGACAACCTAGCCAACAGAACGTGGTTAATTTTTTTCTTTTCTGTCCTCATTTGAAGATCTTCTGCCTTTGAAATATTCAGACAGTTTGGTGATTGTTATGCTTCAATGTTATGGGATACTTATCATGTTAATTGTGTGTCTAAGTATATGGAGGGTTAGGGTTGGTGCATCTTTGCCTTCTTCATCATAGCTCTTTTTAATTTCATTAAATTCAATCTACAGTTATTCATTATAAGTATTTCTGAATCATGAATGAATAAATCACGCGAAGCGATGTCAGATGTTAAATTTGTGCCGGAATAAGGTAAATGTTGGTTAAACTTAAAAAAAATTAAATGATGCTTTATCCATAGATTCGATTTATACCATTCTTTAGCAACATGTTTTATTTCAGTCTTTGATTATACATCATATAATTAATTTGATGCAAGGTTTCTTTTTATTTAAAACCATTACATGTTCAACTGGATCCTCGGTGTCAAAGCTTGAATAATTGGGTCCTGAGTGTCAAAGGCTCGAACAACTAGGTTCTGGGTGTCGAAGGCTTAACCAACCGATTCCTCGGTGTCAAAGGCCCGATCCCAGGTTGCGACAAGATTAATTACTTGTCCTGGATGAAATATTTGAAATCGAGGGTCAATGTTGAGGATTGGTCTTGATTTGTTTACAGTTCCCATTTTAATGAGCATAAAGTAACGTATATAAATCAGTATCAAAGCAGGCGACTTCATTTCAATGTGGTCCAGATGCTAGAATTACTAAAATGATGGTGAAAGTACCCCCAAAACAATAAGAAAATACAGACACAAATGATTTATAAAGTTAATTTTTCATTTCATATACGCCAGAAAGAAATGCATCTGCATTCCTGCCGTGTAATATTGTCACTTTATATTGCTATCCGTTTATTTTTTTTTTTTAATTTATTCTGTTCCGCAATATTAATGATGGTAAGGTTTATACAGCGAAATTTAAATAAATGGAGAAATGTTACTGCAATTTAAATGAAATTTACAACAACATATCTTTGAAGTTTAACTTCTAAAGATTTAATATAATTACGTAAAATGGATAAAGCTTGCTCCGAGACTTGAAAAAACACGTTGTTGTTGTTGTTGTTGTTGT
>JACSZP010006548.1:4236-14996 GCA_016161895.1 Pinna nobilis | reverse complement strand
ATCATAAAGTAGGAACATGAATTACACGATGTTTTTTCCACCTTATTCCAATTTAAAACGGGAACGTTATCGAATATCTTGTATTTATCTATGCTCACGGCCGTGTCACTGAGTGTTTAGGGGCCTTGAACGCGTCAGTATCCTATTGGACAAGAGGTCTCTATTTTTTAAAGTCCCTCCCTATCAAAAAGCAATTATTACCTTGTTGTTGCGTTGTTATTTAACGTCCCACTCAAGAATATTTCACTCANNGTGACACGAGACCTCGGTTTTTACTGTCTCATCCAAAAGACAGGGACGGCCAACCGCGGAGTGGCGCTGCGGGATTCGAACCCCGGACCCCTCGGCTCGAAGTCGAACACGCTAACCACTCGGCCACGGAGGCCCCAATCATTACCTATTACAACGTCCAAGATATATAGGGCTCACGGCAGGTGTGACCGGCTGACAAGGGATGCTTTCTCCTAGGCACCTGATCCCACCTCTGGTATATCCAGGAGTCTGTCTTTACCCAACTCATTATTTTGTATTCCTTATACGAAACTTTGAGATCGATAATTGTTCTTTACCTTTTCACTCATCCCTACCTGGAATCGAACCCATGTCCCTCTCATTGTGTGACAGCGATGGTAATAAGAAATGAAATTATTCTATGCATTTATTTTTGCAGTGCCTGAAATTGGTGTTAATTTTATAAAGCCAAGCTGAATTTACATCCTCAGAAGTATCAGACCTACGTCTTGAAATTTTGGTAAACACCAGTTAAAAATACAGATTAAAAATCGCTAAATTATTTGGACATGTTGAGTGCGGGAATTCATACTACTAAAGCATCACTTTAATGTCTGGAATACGAAAGAGTCCCAAAACAAACGGTATTCCGACAAATAAAATAAATAACAGAATCTTTTCCACAAATTTTCTGCTACCTTTTTGGCATTGGTTTTGCAATGAAACTATTTATGACACAGATGTGAAAATATGTAGACAATATTGTAGCTGTCGTTAAACGCTTGATAAAGCCCAAGGGGCCGAAATTTTGTGTTATTTATTTTATTTGTACAAGAATACTTCCCTTTGGAGGATCTTAGATACCATTTGTATTCTGACACCGTTTTCGTCTCTGCATACTATATTAAATAGCTTTGAGACCCGGGTTGGCCGCCGTAAACCTACGAATCTATTTACATATCAAGTCTTAGAATTACTCAACTCCAGCAAATACTGAATTCTGAGAAACTGACAAGCAGCAGTTCAGAAAATTCTCAAATTTAAGAAATATTCTAAGTTTTATAGTGTCCAGCTTAGGATACGAATCCTGATTTAACACATTTGAAATGTACGTTGAAATCCATCATCTGTTCGACGCGGCGATATTTCATTGCAGCACAACGATCGCGGAGATTGCACCTTATATTTCTGAATGTAGTTGTCTTTTAATCACTGAAATTGTTTTTGACTAGACAAGGCAAAGACTACATAAGTAACACACAGCTTAACTAATACATCACAGATTGAGCATTCGATTTGAATCATACTTGCCAAGTCGCTCCCATTGATTGGGAGAGTACCTACTTTTAATTTAAGCTTTTGAAAATTTCTCATGAAAAGAAAACCGCATCTCTTCCAATGAAAAATTTAACTTTTCCTATCAATTCTTAGTTGTTGTTGTTGTTTTGTTGTTTTCACGTCCCACTCAAGATTATTTCACTCATATGGAGACGTCACCGTGTACAGGTGAAGGGCGGCAATTTTGCCTATGCTCGGCACTTATGACCGTAGAGCAGGGAGGGTTCTTTAGCGTGCCAACACCTACTGTGACACGGGTCATCGGTTTTTACTGTCTCATCCGAAAGACAGGGACGGCCAACCGCGGTGTGGCTCTGCGCGGATTCGAACACCACACCCTTCGATTAGAAATCGAACACGCTAACCACTCGGCCACGGCGGCTCCATCAATTCTTAGTAAAATTTAATCTCCCTTATCAGATTGAAGATCCCCCCCCCCCTTGAGTTTTCAAGGTTGTTAAGTCTGCTGAATAGATATTGAATAATTTCCTCTGGAAAACATAAAAACGCAACCCTCCTATGGGATTTTATCCGATCTACTAATAGCAAAGATACAGATAATTTTACTGATTTTAATGTTTTAATTTCAAGTCGCAACAAAGAATTTAATCATTATAAAGGCGTCCTGTGCCTCTAATGGTTATCGTAAATACGAAGAAAGAAGTTAATTGGAATTATTAAATATTTATGCCTGCTTTTTCATTAAATTTTCCCAAGTTTGTTATGTTTTCATTCATTTGATGAAGTATGTTCCATTATTTGCGAGCAAGAGATAAAATTTATGCAACAATTGTTAAGAGGATTGATTCATTTTGTACTGATAATGAGGGAACCCTTACCCATGCCGTTCATCTAATCCCGTCCTTTTACCGACTACGACCTTCACCGGATGGAAGTTATTCCCGAATTCGAAACATAGGTGACATGACGGGTGCCGCGCGCGGAGCAGGAGTTGCTTACCCTTCCGGAGAACCTAAACTCAGGTGAAGATTTAAAATTTGGTACTAAATATTTACAGAGCCATGATAATAACCAGTAAGCCAAACAGACACCGACAAACAAAGCGGTAAACTTTGCAGAAACCCGATTTTCTGAATAATCAGCTTTTCACCTGATGACTAGTTATATGTACTATACACAACGCTTTTTTCACCCCTTGTTATTTTAGCCCTAAAGCGCTTGCATACAGCTTCGTACCGCTTCGTCATAATTCTATACCATGAATATACCGTTTTGAATTCGCCCAGTTTTGAATTCGTCCATTGACCATGGCGAAAATAAAACGGGGGCGAAAATTCCCTGGTTTAAAGTATTACCTGTTCTTTCTCATCTTTGAAGATCGCGGCAGCGAGGTGCCATATACTCGTGTGCGCCTCATTTGATGATTATCAATCTGAGGTGTTTTTCTGTGCTCTCTTTTCACATAACTTTCCTTTTGTTTTAATCGTCTTTGCCAGTCTCTACCTGAAGCGAGTACAGATAAAAATGCATTTAAAATGTCATTTCTCACATCGCTTAACACATCTACTGTTTGTGTGTAATCACTTTGAACCTTTCCTATATAAATTGAAATGAAAATGAATTACATAGTTTGCCAACAAAAACTGAAAAAACAAAGGCATTCATATATCTGAAAACATAAAATTACTTAATGTCGTTTTGGTGCACACGCTGATGGCAATCAAAGTTTACTTATGAAAGCATCATTATATGAAAGAAAATCCTAATCTAGTTAAATTTTGATAAGGAAATTTCAAAACTGTGTAGAAATATCGTTATAACCAGACTAAGCGACAACAAAAAATAGATACCATTCATAAGGAGATTGGCTTAATTAGGTTGTTGTTGTTGTTGCGTTGTTATTTAACGTCCCACTCAAGAATATTTCACTCATATGGAGACGTCACAGTATGCCGGTGAAGGGTGACAAATTTTGCCTGTGCTCGGCACTGCTGGCCGTAGAGCAGGGAAGGTTCTTTAACGTGCCAACACCTACGGTGACACGGGACCTCGGTTTTTACAGTCTCATCCGAAAGACAGGGACGGCCAACCGCGGAGTGGCGCTGCGGGAATCGAACCCCGGACCCTCGGCTCGAAGTCGAACACGCTAACCACTCGGCCACGGCTTAATTAGGTAAAATTGATAGTTTGGTATGAATGACCATATGAAATACATGTATCTCAAAATAAAAAATAAAAAGCAAATAATAATAATACTCATGTCTTCAATATCGTCACCCATCTCAACACTGATATCGTCATCCATATCTCTGCTGTTGTCATCAGTACTTCCGGTTTGTGGTACCATCGTTATTCCAGTAACGTCATTTCCGTAGGGTGAAGTCAAAACAGACTGGATACCGGTTTTCTGGGACATAGCCCCGCTTGATGTTGATTGTCTGATAATTCCCGGTGTTTTTTTAGTATATGAAGGGGGAGTGACAACCGGTCGTCCGGATTCCGGAGATGTGTTCGGATAATTTGTGGTTTTTCTGCATCCACATATCTGAGAGTGTGTGGTCTTGTGAACCACTGCATGGTCACTTGTTTTCTGAGGATCATTCGATGAAGACACAGTCAAGTCAAATATCGATGAAGGTGACGTCTTGGATTTTGAGAAATACGTCACTAGATTGGTGCTACGGATTGAAGGCGTATTACGATTATTTACCGACGATGATTTAGAGGTGTAAGGTATGTCTGAAGATGATGTCGATTGTTTTGTTGTCCGGGTGTTTTGTGACGCGGACGAATATGACGACGCACTACCTGACGTCAGGATTGAACCACTCCGCGATGAATGATCCATTGGCGATGTTGTTAAAACATTAGAAGTTTTACCATTCGAAAAACCCTGTGACGGAGACAATGTTACTCCGGGCATCACATCGCCATTGTCCGGTGATACAGAAGTTCCTGTGCTTACTCCTGTGGTACTTTCCACAGTGGATGATTTGTAATTAACAGAGGAAACGGTTTGTAACGGTGTACTCTTTGAAGGGTTGGTTCCACTACAAATAAATGAATGAATAATTAGTAGTTGAATGAACTGATGAATAAATGAGTTGATAAACTAGATACTATATAGTTCTTTAATTTCAGGGGTAAATTTTTCAGTTTCATCCATGACCTTATTCATGTACACGGGTATCAAATATAGCATAAAACGTAAGTGGTCCGATTCGCTTATCCGATAAGGATTTGATAAAAAGGGATTTTTTTTTAAATTTTCATCTTAAAACTCGAATCAGGATAAAACCTGTGAATACCTGACTTGCGATTACTTACAACGTTTTGATTATTTACATTTTGTGTTTCTGTCACTTCGTGGGGAGTTATGTTCACTGGTATTTACCTATGGTATTTTTTTCAAACGCTAACATAGCGAAATTTAAGCCACACCTGTTTAAATGCAACTATACAGTTTTAACTATTTAGAAAATCTAAAACATTATTTATCAACCAAAGTAAGATAGGTGTAAAAATGAAATCCAGTCACCTGTCAGGTAACATTGTGAATTTCGATCCGACAGGAGACGTCCCATTTGCTGGCTTAGGCAGGGCACCGGAAATGTTTCCATTTGTTGTAACATCAAGAGTGTTCGACGGATAAGTACTAGCAGTCGTTGTCAATTTTTGTGCAGAGCCGTTGATTCCGGGAGCTGTAGAAGCTGTTTGAATGTCATTGTTCTCAGAGGTATTGTACGTATCCTCTGTACTTGTACCGGAAGTGATAGATACGATGATGACATCATCGTCTGTTTCCGTCGGCGATGTTGTGCCTCTCCCGAAAAGAAATGTACCTGGATGAAAGAAATTAAAAGTTTTTTTGTAAACAATAGTCACCTACACTTGGATATAAAGGATCATATAGTTTGAACAAAAATGTATTTAATCATAAATCATTTCGTGTAACTCGAAGAAACCAATGTGCCAAGTGTTTGTTACTTTCAAATTGATACACTTAGGCTTCATACGTGTCTGCAAGATCGCAATACCACGGAATGAGATCCGTCGTGGCTATGTGGTTGGTATAATGGCCTCCTGATTTTGAGGTTGTGGGTTCGAATCTGCTTTGTTTAGACAGGTGTCGGCAATTTAAAATACCCTCACTCTCGAGTCTAGTAAATACTTACGTTCAAGACTGTACTGTCGTTTTCTGAAGGTAGACGTTTGGTTGGTTATTGACAGAGCTCATGGGATTTGCCTACCCATATAGGATTCAGCGGATCTACGTGAAAAGCACACTGAAGGTCGAATTCTAAATACATGCGTGACGTCAGACAAAGGCATATTTACCGTTACTACAGGTCAGACAGCACTGCTCTTTTATCTCAGGGTCGACGCACTGACTTTTGTTGCAGCCACTGATCCTATCCCCATACAAACACCCTGAAAGAAACCACCCACTATAAAATTATGTATGGTGGAAACAGGAAGTCTGAATAATTAGGAAAAAAACCATTGAAGATACCAATTTGTATTGCAAGGGCATTCAAAATTCAAACAACACCATGACTAAACAAAAAGAGACAATACTACAAACAGTTATCCGCACAACAACAAATAAACTAAAAATAGATTAACACAAACCACACTAAAACGAGGCTAAGTCCAAGTGCCCCGGAATGGTAAGCCTGGTCCACGAGGGGTATCTGCAGTCCTTAGTAGCACTTGTCAAAACTGGACGTCTAAAAACTACGCAATATGAAGTGGTTGGCGGATAAGATTCTAGCACTTACTATCAACAACATACACTTTATTAGTTGTGATGTCTAGTCTCTACTACAGGAGTTTTTAAGCCTCTGGCGATAGGGTAGTTCACAGAATATGAGGATTTCATTTTCATACTTTCATGACAAGGCATTCATTAGTATACTTAGGCTATCTATTACATGTTATATATTGTTACAGAATTTCCAATGGAAATCGTTTTAATCTTACAAAGAGGATATGTTTTACAATAAAGTGTCCTGGTTCTTATACAAGAATGTAGACATGAACTCAAAGAATGAGAAAAACGCATCATCAATATGGAAGCCGCCGTGGTTAAGTGGTAAGCGTGTTCGACTTCTGATCGTGAGTTCATGCCCAAGCCATGTCGCGTTTTTCTGACCCTATCTTTTGGATGAGACAATAAAAAACCGATGTCCCCGGTCATAGAATGTGTTGACACGTTAAAGGACCCTAACTGCTCTACGGACAAAAGTTCCGAGAATGGACGAAATTTGTTGCTCTTCATCGACACACGGTGACGTCTCCATATAAGTGAGAGATTCTTGAGTAGCACGTTAAACAGCAATACATCAACAACTCTTACCATCAATATACGTCATGATGTCCCCACATGATTCGCAGCACTCGGCATTTACAGATGAACTATAACAATCAGACGGAACCATGGCAACTCGATTTTCACACTCATCTTCCGGAAATTGAAATGGTTGATCCCCGAAAGGACATTCGTCTGCATAATTAAATGTTTTTGAAGAATTATTCCACGTTTTAATATTAATTCAAATAACGAAAATATATACACATGAACATGTATTCATTTCTAATATTTAAAAACTATTTATTATGCGAAATTATATTAAAAAATAACTCACAGTCGACAAGGTTTATTGAAATATTAGCCAAACATTTCCTTTCATATTGCAAGCAACTTTACTTCTTATGTAAATTCAGTTGTAGAATTTTTTTTGGAAAGTAAAAAGTCTCTACTAACTATACTTTGGTTAATAGTAGCTGAATTATAACTCTGATGCCCTAAGGGAACTGCAATATTACCTCTCACCGCGACACCGGAAATAGATGGTGAGCACAAACCTCCAGAACACACCTGAAAAAGAGCAATACGAAGGGTTTATGTTGTTTGGTTGGTTGGGGTTTTGTTTATTGTCACACTCAAGAATCATTGACTTATATGGAGACGTCACCGTATAACGGCAAAGGACTATAAATGCGACTTATTCCTGGCACGAATGGCAATTACGCATTGAGTTTCCTTTAACGTATCGGCACCTGCTCTAACAAGGGACCTCGGTTTTTACCGAGGTGTCGGCACGTAAAAGAAATTTAATTGCAACTTGCGGGGTTTTAAAGAGTACAGAATTTGTATAGAAATTTCACATACTACGATGGTAAACCTTGTTATAAGATGCATCAATTTAGCGACGAGAAATGTAATTTATTCATTACATGTCCTTGATTAATACAGTTTTTTGAATACTGTACTCCATACTAAAATACTTTTAAATAACAGGGCGTGTCGGTCGTAACTCACACTGATGGCCAGTCAAATTGTTTTTCGTTGTTCTATTGATTTACGCTAAATTAGAAAGTCTTTCAGTTATACAATGACGTTTAATATTAATTGATGGAAGAAATGTAAAGACAAGCCGCCTTTTCGCAAGTAAACTATAAACATTCTCATATACAGTGGAGTTTGTCTATAACAAAGTCAAAGGGGATTTACTTTTGACTTTGTTATAGGCATCCTTCGTTTAAAGCATCAGAATTTACTACATAAATAGATAAATAGCAATTCTTTTGGGGATTTTATTCCTCTTCGCTATAGCACTGAATTCGCTTTAAGCAAATTCGTTATAACTCTATTGTAGTTAGAATCATACAAATGGATTCATTTTGCGTGCATTTTTAGTTTTACATTCATACTTTGGCAATATATTGAATCATACCTTGAAATTTCCACAAACAGTGCCATCTAGCGGTATTATGGACGTGCACGTTGCCGTCTGGTTCGAGAAACAGTGCATTTGTTGACATATCGAGGAGTAATTCCCGCCTGTTTGAGACTGAAAAAAAGAATTCTTGACTACTTTGAAAGTGTTGCAGCTAGATAATGTGAAAGTGAATGGGCTTTCTTCATAACACGGATCTGAGCAAAAAAAGTGTAATTCTCAAGTCCCTTCAAATGCGGAGTCTTTGCAGTAAATGTCGGGTAAACAAATACTTTTTCCCTTTAATCAGAGCAATAAATTATTTTCGTATCAACATACCAAATCAATATAAATTCTTTTTCGTTTCAGTCAAATACGTTGCCAGAGTTTTCGCAAGAGGCGGGCATGTCACACGAGAGCGGGGATGTGACGTTTTATCTCCCTGAAACGTGGCGGATCTCAACCAATCGCAGACTATGCTTTTCAATGAAGTCTAATGATATACTAGTAAACTGTATCCATAAGAGAGAGAGAGAGAGAGAGAGAGAGAGAGAGAGAGAGAGAGAGAGACGTTTACCCTGCACATAAATGACTTCCTCCCAATGCTAGTTTGACACTGCTCATCTGCATCGTACATGTCATCATTTTCTGTATTGTTGAGAAATAAAGTTAATTCACTCTGTCCTATGGAATTCTGGGTCAGGCAATTTGTATCGCTGCTGAAATTAAAATTTGAAAAAAATACCTAGACTGTCCGCAAGAGGAATGATGTAACAGGATAAAACAGTTTTGTTCAAATGTGGTGTAAATTATATCGCTTGGGTATCTGTCTGATGCCGATTGATTTGATCTTTAACAAATCTTGGGATTTCAATCAATGCAATGCGGGATATTTACTGACGAAAATGAGAGTGGCGACGATTCTTTGCTAGCATGTTTGCTAGCAGATTTTCAGATGGGACTGGCTTTTCTTAGTCCTGGGGTTAAGCAGAAAAGCACAGGGGTACCGTGCAACAGTATATATAAGCATGTTAAAAATCCCTTACTACTTATTTGCCAAAAAAATGCCGAGTACATGTGAAAGTTTGAATCCCTTTACCATTATTCAGTTTCGTATCTGTATGTGAAGTGAATGATTCTTAAGTGCGACAACACTACAGCAACAATAATTGGCCAAAAGGAAAACAGAATACTAGACTCGGGATCACCTAAATTCACCCGCAGTGTTACATTTAAGTGCGGTTGTGTTACCCAATCTTTAGTTTTTCGTGTTGTATAGATTTCTATTTAAAAGTCTCCCTTTCTTCAAATGTCTCGATGATCACAAAACTTTCAATTTTAATTTCAAAACCTTGTTTTGTCAATATTTCATGTTTTTGTTCGATAACGTTTTCTAAATCCAAATGTAGGCATGATACGATAGAAATCATTCTAGAAAGATTTAATACACAGAACTTACAACAAATAATTATACATGATTCGACTTTCCTGAATTATTGAATCCAATTTTAGCATAACGAACTGCAGATTTCCAACTGTCGGACATGTATTCTCTTCGTTCAGAACTAATATTTCCGTTCTTCATTAAAATAACACAACTTCAAGAGGTTATGGAATATATTGTATTGCATTGGTTTCTAACTTCCCACTCAAGAATCATTCACTTACATTGACACGTCACCGTTTGACGGTGAAGGGTGACAAATGTGGCCTTTTTTCGGCGCTTATGGTCGTAGGACAGGGAGGGTTCTTTAACGTGCCGACACATACTGTGACACGAGATATTCGGTTTTTATTATCTCATCTGATAGACAAGCACAGCCAACCTAACCGTGACTCGAGCCAACCTAATCGTGGCTGAAGTCCGACACTCTCGATCAGTAGACGAACACGCTAATCACTAAGGCCCACGGTGCTCCCAGCTATGAAACGTGGATACATGCAAGTAGGTGATTTGGTTATACGCTGTCAAATTTTGCTTTTGTTTTGTTTGCAATTTCTCCCCCGGAAGTGATATAAACCTGAGAACGTGGTGCGGACCAGGGGGTATAACAAACCTTTAATAACAAGTGAATGTATCAATTATTACTTTACCGCAAACCTAATGGTGTAAAAAGTCAACACGTTAAAACTACATGTACCTCTCTTTTTATGTCAAATGTTAATACCATTAAGAAATTGAGTATCAAATTAGATGATACAATTCATATAGTAATCAGTATAGAGCAAAAGTCAATGAATACAATTTTTTTTATGAAAATAGATATAAGCAAATAATAAAGGGCTAAGTAAATTTCATGTATGTTTAATATCGAAGCGTACCCCAGTTATCTTCCCTTGAATATATTGAAACCGCATACAACACAGTGTTGTGAATAGTTAACGTTCACGATGAAGCTAATATTACAAACTATTACAGTTCTGTAAAAACTTTAAAATATAATGAATGGAATTGACAGATTGCAAAAATTGTCTATAAGCGCACTTTTTACTGATATGAAATTCAGT
>JACSZP010006546.1:0-12135 GCA_016161895.1 Pinna nobilis | reverse complement strand
CATTGAATCTTTTCTATTTCTATTTCTATGGTTGATTGTTGGTACAATATATAAAGGTTTCAATTCAGATAGTAGACTTGTAAGGCAATGGTATTTCTGCATTCCGTAAGTAATTTTCATGGTCTACTTTATACAGGTTTCAATTAAGTTTTTAAAGTTAATATACATTTTAAATTAGATGTATCGCATGTATATTTGAAGTACTTGAATGGATATTTACATTCTCTACGACTAAAAGCATCATATAACCGTTCTTATTGTTTGTGTTGTATGGATAAGTCTGAAGTATTGTTTCCTTTTGGTCTGGCCATGTTGTTTTCTGTTGTTAATTTTTGAATACTGAATCCCCCTTGGTATCTTCATCTTTTTCTACTTTAAAGATAGAATAATACTGTTTTGTGGTATGTTGATATTTTGGTATCAATTCAATTAGCTTGTCAATGTATTAGAGGTCGAAAATGAAAACTTTTGTAAAATGTGAGTGATCATCTACATTCAGTATACATATAAGCATAGGTAATGTCTGCTACCATATTCTCATAACAACATTGACCCCATCATACTTTGCCTTTTAAATACGATTCAACTTCGTTTGTTAATCTGCCATATCTCATTTTAATAAATATAAATACTCATATTTTAAACATTAATTTTGTTTTACCTATGTTGTCTCAAGTTTTCCTGTTGTATCCAATAAATTCAAAACACATTCAAAAGAAATGATATCAATTTCTTCGGCATCAATGAAAATATTACAACTTGGACGTAAATTGAACAGTGTACAAGGGACCGATAGACTTGATTCCTGGACAGAAACATTAATGTCTACACGTACTTTTGAAATCATTATTTAAAACTTAGAACAGACAAGATATATACAAGTAAAATGTATGAATTACCCCTCTTTCATCACACATCCTATATAGACACGCGTTTAATTCACATTTGAAGTTTGATTTGACTCTTCGATTCCCTAGTATTCCAGAGCCATTTCTGAAACTATGTCAATTATCATTGACAGTATTAAGTTGATTCAGAACCCAGTTTTTACTTAGAATTTGGCCTTTTTCCATCGATGAAAATTTCAAGTTCCTTGCCAGTTCTTGACAAAATGCCTAGGCCACTACTCAATGATCCACCAATTTTGATTTCACGACAATTTTGTGAATGTTATTGCAATAATGTCGACGGTACATGCACTCTCCGATGAAACAGTCTCATTCTAATACACTTTCAGTTGCTATTTGCTAACTTCTAATTAAATCAAATCAAATGTGAGCACAAGTAGTCGGGCATATGCATCCACTTTTAAATTGACTTCTCTGAATAAAATGTTGCCCAACGACTGTGTTTTAACGCGTTTATTCCAAATAAAACGCTGGGTCTGTACAAAATGAATGGTACTCGTATATTCGGGGACTCTGAGCACGTTGTGGAATATGAAAACAAAAATTAATTTTAAGTCCATGCAGGATATAATCAAAGCCTTCTAACTTACTCTTATTCGATGGAACATCGCTTTCATCAAAGTGGCTAATCGGCAACGACCATGATTACTGTCAGCCTTGCCATGAGTGATTCTACACTATCCATTGCATATACACTGAATTACGAACTTCCGTCTTTGGTAGTAGAGCGTCATCCTGTAGACAACTTTTCTTTGGTGCAATTGGATTTTCAAATCTTTCTCTGTGACAAAATTCTGGGTTTTTTTTACCAGGATTCTGGGAGTGATACAGAACTTGCTTTTATATAAAGTGTTATCTGAATGCTACCAGATCTAGATCTACATAATTTCGGAAATGTTGAGATGGCATGGAACTACTTACACAGGGGTAGTCTTTACAACACTTTCTCAAATCAATACACCCTTTTATTCAGTTGGAATTGACTGGAATTTTAAAGTAATTTAAGAAGATAACTCAGGATCATGCTTACTTAGATGAAATTCAAAGAAATATAGGCATAACGTAAGCTAGGTTTACTCTAGTTTTTTATCGTTTTTCTCATTACGTGTAGGTTGAAATGCTACCGTTTAACTCTCGCTAAATGCGAAAAATCGTCAGTCTCTCCGTTATACGAATTGACTTTTTGAATGTGACCGACATTTAAGATTACTCTACGACAACGAGGATGGCATGAGAGAGGATGAATAACGTAGATTATATAAACACTGATGTCTCTTAATCTCCTTGTTTATGTTACACAAAATCAGCTCTTCCGATGGTATCTGCGCAGTCAAAAGATGAAGTCAAATGCCAAGTCCTGACAACCAGGCTATTCAGGACATTGTCATGGCTCTGTCTGGCACAAACTCCATCTTATAAGATTTTAATGTCAGCTAAGGTTACTCTGTGACGCCTTTTATACTAATGAAAAATCTTCTTTCATTTTTCTAGAACCATCGTCTCGTTCCATATCTCTTAGTTACACTTCTGTTGCACCCTCTATTTCTATATACATATATAGATATCACGTAGTGCTTGGCAATGGATTACTTCCCTTTTGGACTCTTTTGTTTTTTAGAAAGATCTGTCAGCTTTAGGGTTTTCACAATCGAAAAGAATAACATTGCTCGTAGAATAACATCAATGTTGTGTGCAACAGAAACTAAATTATACATGAAATTTCTAATAAAACTAACAAGCCTACATGTATATTCGGATCGTGCAGTCAACACTTGAAGTGACGACCCAATAAATACTTAAAATACAGAATTTAATAAGGGAATAAGTTAAAAACTATTCACCAAATAATATGCTTCAGAAATCGATTGTTTTAAAGGCTTAATGTACCTGGTTCCAAAGCGAAAAGTTTGCATCGTTTGAAAATTTCACTTTACTTCAGGGTAGCCTAACGTACCTATTATATATCAAATTAGTGAGTCCAGCGGTTGAAGTCGGATGAAATAATAATTTTATAATACATGTATTTGAAATGACATTGATTGATTACAAAACAGAAAACTAAAACAAAGTTAAGAACTAATGTAGGTCTATTTTGAAACTTTCTACATTTCAAAATTGAAATTGAATGAATAAACAAATTTTTGTTTACAAAAAAAATATTATCAAAAGCATATCAGGGCAATTGTGACACTTTATACTGATGGTGAACGTATAAATACCAAAGCTACCATTTTCATAGCAATTTCATTCGCGGATCCAGGATTTTTTTCCCAGCGGGAGTCGAACTTTTGTAAAAAAAGAAATAAATGTAGTGACTCAGTTTTTTCATAATAACGCTAGCACATGTACATGTGTATATATTTTGCAAATTCCAGGCCGGGTCCGGACCCCTTGATATACACCCCCACCCCCTACATCTGCGCATGGATTTTTTCTCGTGAGGACTCAAAACGTTTATAAACAATTTCAAGTCAGAAGTCAAGAGCGATAACTCTTCGCAGGATGTTTCTTACTGAGAGCGATGGTGATGCTATTGTTGGCTGTTAAGATTGTTGTGTTGTTTATTTTATTTTTATTATTAGTAGGTATACTATGTCACCGCTGAGTAATCAAACAGTTGACCGTGAAGTCTTAAAACTCCGGTCATACGTGTCAGGCTGATTCAGGTGAAAATTCGATGAATGTTGGAATATTCCATTATCTGAAAAATCAATCATAATTATATGCATCTGTAATACACCATGCATACATTTTCTTCTTATTGTAATTGACCGATATCTGAATTACACGTAAAATAGGCGTCGTCTGTTCTTGATTGTTCTAAGTAATTAACGCATTTTCTATCCTTTTCGTCGAACCAGAACAATGAAAAGTTTGATAAGTATACGGTATCTTCCATTACCTTGAATAACGCAGTCCCTCAGGTGTAAAAATAATGTGTATTAGTTACCTCGTAACGCTTCACTTCACCCTACCTGTTCACATCACAAATGGACTCGTCGTCCATACAAAGATCTCGAGCTCAGGTAATGGCATGTGTTTGAACAAAACTGTCTTTGGAGTTGTGTAAAACGAGACGACTGTCTATGGTAAATCGAATGATAGTTTATTAGTATATCAATGGAATTTTATTTTTACCTTACGGCCAATGTTTGTTACAAAACAGAGTGAAGCAAAGTGTGTACAAACGATATTTACACGTTGGAAGTAAGAAATTCCGTGTATCGAACTCGACTGATTTTACGATACGGAGAGTGGCATTACTTACTTACTTACTTACTTTGAATGGAAATATTTCGTATTTTTTATTTCTAGGTAGGTAACCATGGCGGTTGCGACGTCTGATGCACAGTCGATAGAAAGGGGGTACCAACGACTATCCTCCCTATTCCGACCCCAGGTGAGGGAAGGGAAAAAATGTCACAGGTGCAAGACAGATGTATATCATGCGGAAAAAATCGGCCCCATAAACGGGGTGGTATTCCATAAAACATGCTTCAAATGTGTGGTTTGTGGTCAGTTCTTATCCATGAAAAACTACTGGTCGAATCAGGTGGACCCAGACGACAGAGAAGTATACTGTAAAAATCACGTACCCAGGATAGGGGGCACAAAAATTGATGAAACGTCGATAGGAATAAAAAACGCCATTCAAGCACAAAAGGGCTATGTTCGTATGTCAAAGAAACTAAACCCAGAGGTCCGAGTGCCCGGGACACTCAGGGGTCCGAGTTATAATTACGAGGCCATTGCCATAAAAAGGGCAGCATCCGTACCAAAACCGCATGACTTCGGACCTGAAAGTGAGGGGATGCATAAAGGGGCAACGATTGACAAAGATGCTATGTATATCAAAGGGCCGATAGAGGCACAGCTACTGCGCCAGGGATATCAACGTAAATTGGACAAGCACCACTACCCTCCCAATATTGTAAGTACTTATTCTTAGTTATTGACATATTACCATATATTGAAATTGAGAGAGAGAGAGCAATTAATGATTGTCAAGATTTCGAAAGTTACAGATTTGGCAATCCCTATCGCAATTACCTAACGAGAAAAATCCAGTTCTGTTAAAATTAAAGTTGGCCAGGCATGTATATTAAAGTTCCGTCAAAATTCTCAAGCAACAAGCTAGCCTTTTTCATATCACGCTGGAAAACTCATCACTATGTAAACCAAATTTAGATATTTATCTTAGGTCGTCTAAATAGCGATATTCCACTATATGCATGCTTACATGTAGTCATTGAGACGGTTTGACGGAATTGAGAGGGGCGACGGTACATTTTTACGGAGATTTGGATATATATGTACATGTATATCTATGAGCCATGCAACCTCTTTCGAGATACGGGCTACTTGGACCCAAATTAACGGGTGCAATAATCGTACTGCAAACGCCCTAACTATGAATTTGACACTATTGATAAAAATGTATCGTTTCTCACACGAATCGTCTGATCAACGAATAACGAATGTTGCCCTGGTCTGTAGCCCCCACACCCGTGATATGGCAACTAGTACCTCATACATGGAGAAGTTTTTGGACACTGTATAATAGGATCCTGTTTATGGGCAGTTTACAACTCATCCGGCAGATCACCGTACCATCACAGAACAATTTAACCACAGAGGTTATTTTCGAACATTATGAATAAGGCGAGTAAAATAATTATTAGTGCAGGCCTATAATGAAAAGCCCACGCTTCGCCTCCCATACCCACTGTCTTTTGTCTAGTTATGGTCTCGCGCTCTTAAAAAAAGATTGAAAAATAAGATGAAATGTCGTCTGCTATTGGCAATACACTGATAGATGGATGCTATCTTCCCGTGATCTGCCAATCTACATTTATAATGTCACTCTGAAACATCATTCTACCGAAATAACCAAGTTATTGTATAATCTAAAAGAAAGAAAGTCGTCGACCCTCCAACAACAATGTAAGACTGGAAAAAAACAGCTGTATCATCTGACTATATGCATAATTTATGTTGTATGAATGGATCGCCACTCTGACCGTGATAATGTTACGAGAGACACTCTCCTTGCCTTCATTCTGTCTTAGTTGTTGCGTTTACAAGAAAATGGCCAATAAACACATCCAGTCTGAGAGCCATTGTGGCCCCGTAAAAGAAGTTCGTCTTTAGACCGTGAGGTCGGCGGTTCGAGCCTAAACCTGGGTAACTATCTTTTCCCGCCCTTCAGACGAGACCGTAAAATCTGAGGTCCTGTACCACCGGGCGATTTGGCATGTTGAACATTCTTCCCTGTTCAATAGCTGTAGGTGCCGAGCTCAGGCCAAAATTTGAAAACAGTCACCGAAATTTCTGTGACATCATCTCCATATGAGTGAGACTCCTTATTTGGCTCTGTTCTGTATAATATGTAATCAGGAAGTAGAATTCGGAGTTGGAGCGGAATTCCAAGGTTCATCAATCGTTAAAAAAAAAATGGCGTAGTGTCATCTGATAGCGATCGAGCTGATGTATAAAGCTATAAATCTAGTATCTATGTTGTTATGTTCATATTGTACATATATGTATTGCCTTTTATAATTTGCAAGGGAATTCCCAGGTGTTTTATGCTATCGCATCACCGACTGTACATAGTCAATTGTTCTGTAGGCTTTGGCACAACGTTCTTTCTGGTCTTCATTGGTTTGTGATTAAGCAGAGAGAGATAGTCTAGCTGTGATTTTACATATTTCAAAGTCCCCTCTTGTTACATTTGTTATTTGCCACTCCACTTTAGACAATTTCACAGTCACGTGTCGTGGTTCTTTTTAAAGCAACCGAGGAGAAAGAATTATCATTAGGGCTATTTAGGGCATTTCACTGGTAATGTTCAATGACCTTCCACAAGTAAACTGGAAAACCTCTCGACATATTTAAGAATTGACGGGAACCGCAACGAATTGGGAAAAGAAGGTATTTGAAACAAACCACATCACTATAGGTTTAAACCTTCGCCAGCCAGGATCAGTCAGCTCCCCTGAAGACCCCATTCATAAAAGAAAAAAATGGACTCCTTCGTGATAAAACAAAGACGATCCCTTCACTTGTACTGCTACCCAGGGATCCATTATTTCATTTCCCATTCATCCCCACGACATTGGAGTACACGTACATATATATTCCTCTTACTAATCTGGTTTTTTTTTTAAATGTTGCTACCTACATAGCTTACTGAATATCACACTAATCGTCATGTAGGTACTTATCAGATTGGTTGTTATATCTGAATAGTGTACTGTGTATACAAAGTGCGATGGAGGTACTTGAAGATCGACCTACATAAATATTTGAAATGAAAGGAAATTTTCACAATCAGACATCTTGGTTACGAACTCTCACCTGGTACCTAGCTTTTTATAATCTTTAAGCCACGAACCTGTCCCAGTCAAACGATTTGGTATTCAGAAACTTTATTGCATGGAAATCATATGCATTTCTGTTTGTGCTTTAACACCTAAGACTGCACTATTTACACCGTATGTCAGCGATTGCCATAACTTAAAAACTTCAAATGTATTTAAAATACAGTCGTTCAAAGAAGCATGACAATGTGTAGTTTTTATTGTATATCTAATTTGTATTTATATGTAAATGTATTTACATGTAGACAAGGTTTTGTGTTTACGGCACTTAATATGACAGCAAAATATGTAACATCGTAAGCAGTTTTGTTGCACTCAAATGTAACATCGTAAGCAGTTTTGTTGCACTGATATGTAACATCGTAAGCAGTTTTGTTGCACTCAAATGTAGCATCGTAAGCAGTTTTGTCGCACTCAAGTGTAACATCATAATGCAGTTTTGTCGCACTAAAATGTAACATCGTAATGCAGTTTTGTCGCACTAAAATGTTACATCGTATTTAGCTATAGTTTTGTCGCACTCAAATGTAACATCGCAAGCAGTTTTGTCGCACTTAGATGTAACACCGTAAGCCGTTTTGTCGCAATCAAGTTCGTACTGCTGTATAATCTAATTAGAGTATTTCGAGGCGGAACATAGATGGTACATGTCCTTTGGGGAGCCGTCCTGGCTCTCTTGTTAGCGTCTTCGCCTGCAGATCGTGAGGTTATGGGTTCGAGCCCGTTCGTCGAACGCGGCTGGTTTCTCTTTCCCTGGGATGAGACGGTAAAAGGCCGACGTCTCAGGACGCACAGGTAGGTGTCGATACGTGAAAGAATCCTCACTGCACCGAATGACAATAAACCAGCCGAGCATAGGCCAAATATGTAGCCCCTCAAAGGCAATTGTCGACGCCTCCTTGTAGGTCTGATTGAAAGATCCTTGAGCGGAATGTTAAACAGCACTACAACAACTCCATAGACAAAACTCAATACCAATGATATAGACCCTGATTCATGGAGTAGTTTGGCATACATGACAAATTTATTCACACCGTAGGGGAATTCTTATAGGCTGATAGAAAATTGGATGTGTCACAAATTTTGAAAGTGTCAAAACACGAATGAAAAATGAAATAAAATTTTAAAAGGATAAAAAAAATAAATACCAAACAAATCAGCAATAGGAAAAGAGTACAATCTGAATCAAGAAGAAGAGCAATGAATAACAACAAACAGACTTGCGCATAGTCGCACCAATTCACCTACCAAGGACGCCTATTCATTATATATAACTTAAGAGAGTGGATTTCAGAAGTTAATAAGCTTTGTTGGATTACACTTATTTATCAAGTACATGTACGTACAAGGGTCCAGCATAATTTAAAGTGATTAGCCACTCAGGTATTTTACTGGTATTCAGACGTCCAAATCAGAACTATACAACTGGGCGTAGGTGTCGAGAGACACGTGGAATTTAACGTCATGAAAAATAGATTTGAAAAAGGAACTTGACAGTCTTACGTTAACTTTCTGACACATTTGTGTTTTGATGAAAACAAAAAGGTTAAAGATTTATAACAGTGAGCGCCGTGGCTCAGTGGTAAGCGTGTTCGCCTTCTGCTTGTGTGGTCATGAGTTTGAATCAAAACCGCGCGGCGCTTGCCTTTCCATGTCCTTCGGATGAGACAGTAAAAACCGAGACTTCATGTCACACGAGATGTTGGCACGTTAGAAAAACCCTCCCTGCTCAATAGTCATAATTTTGTGCCGAGCATGGACTAAATTTGTTGCTCTTCACCAGCATTGGTGACGTCGCCCTATACGTAAATCTTGAATAGAACGTCGAACAACAATACAACCCAGCAACAACATCCTCCTCCCAAAAAGGTTATTATCAAAGATGTCTGTTGCAATCATTTGCACAAAATTTCCCTTACACTCCAGGGAAACATGCTTTACCAACTCAACAGACAGCTTACGACAATATCTTGCAGATGTCCTGACTCGAACCTTCTGTCATTTGTTGTTGAGTTGCAGTTGACCAACCATAGACATCTCACAAAAATCAAGGTCAAATAAAACTACGTTTAACGAATTCCAATCACTGAAAAAAATCCTTATTTATATCAACTGTACAAAAGTCCTTTGTGTTTAATATCATAGTTAATGAGATTCTACGATTTATGAATTCAAGAAGTCACGACTTAGAGCTATCGGTTGCTTATTCAGTTAAGGCCCATATAAACATTGATAAGAACTTAGTCCTAGGGGGAACTCGTACAAAAACATTTCTAAAAGTATTTCCCATTACCGTTCGATATATATTATTAAGAGCCTATGCTCCGTTGTCTAGACCCGTCAATTGGTATAAATTCGCCACATATAATGATATTGCTGACGAACATTATGTAGCCCACTTGAGTTGTTCTGGTTAAGTGCTCTCCCGAGTGTTTTAGAGTAGTTCGTTAAACCTGTTTTAACGTTGCAGTAGTGCTGCGTTTACTTCTTTACAGTGCCCATAAAATTATGGTTTTGTTGTAGAAAAAATATGAACATGAATTTAAGAAAGCTCTCAACATCTAATAGATTAGAGCTTGTCCTAGGACCCCGGGGGTCAGGTTTCGAATCCCAGACGATTGGCTTGTTTCTATACTTCGAAATAAACAGTAAAATTCCGATGCACTGTATAAGATATTGACTCTGCCTCTAAGGCATGGCTTGCAAAAACCACTACATGTACTTTAACGACATCTGAATAAGCACTTGCTCCGAGAAGAAAGTTGAAGTATTGAAAAAAGAAACGTACGACATATCAATGCAAAGTTAAACTTTCTCCTAGTCATATTCTGAGTACAACNNGGGGGGGGGGGGGGGGTGTATGATTCTGGTATACAACCACGGTTTATTCCAACTTCTAACTATTCACTGACTAAACATGACTTCTGACTACCCCGAAGTCCGTGTATTTTTTGGTGCGTTTCATGCTGATCTCCTTGTTTCCCACGCTATTAAAGTTGTCGATCCCTCTTTGCCCACGTTGGAAGTTTGAAGAGCACACTTCTTCGATTTGTCTGTGATAAAACAAGGGCAACAGGAATGTAATGCAAACATGTCTATCATCACTTAGGATTTCATTTGTAAAGACATTCTTGTACTCAAATACTTGAACACTAGGCGATACAGAAAGCCTCTAGCAACTGACCCAAGTTTTTTTTCTGAGATACCGCATTGTAGCCTTTGATAGTTGTCGAAATGGTAATGTGGTTATCTTTCAACCGAAGAAAAAAAACAGATCTGCCAAATTGTCACGTGACATTGTATCTAAGTCTGGCATGGGTCTAACGTAGAGATTACTATAGCTGAGCATCATTGAAATAATATCGAAAAACGGTGTAAAATGAGTATAACAAGCAAAATAATCTATCTTGATAATGCACCAATAGTGAATCGTTTACTTGCAATCTGTATTCTAGAAATACATTCGAAGAAGTATTTCTATTGGTGCAGTAATGTCACATGACCATATCTCTTATGATCCCATAAAGGTTTAATTTCAGCACCCGGCTAAGTAATCTAATGGCTATGTTTCACTTAGCTCAGTTAACGGTACTGATTATTTTGTCAAATTGCTCTGGAACATGGACCATATACTGATGAGTTGTATAACAATATTCTTTGCCTGACTTGACCGTGGAGAACAATTCTGACGTTGGCCAGCAATCAATGTAGGCAGTAAAGCTTTATCTTGTAAGAACTGCTTGACCCTTAAAATGCAACAAAACAGTAGACAATGCACTTGTTGAGTCCCATGGCGAATATTGTGTTGTATTATCGACCTGATATATCAGCATTTTGAAATTTTATATTTCCTCTTTTGTTCTTTTGAATTTACACTGTGTATCAGTTTTTCTGTTCATACATACTTAGTTGTTTTTGCATTTTCATCTTTTAAACTTAAGGAATAATTAAATCACACTGACATAGAGGTTGCTTAATTAGCATAATTTTAGGAAAGCAATCAAATATTAGAGCACCCTTCAACAACAATTAATCTTTTATAATATAACTGTCTTCTGCAAGTATTGACGGAAGTTGTGCAAACATATATAGAGTGGAATGCTAGTATTTCTTTACTTCAAACGACTTGGTGGGTTCCAGTACGATGTGCGGCGGCAATTCAAAAGAATATTTTTTGTTGGAGTAGACTACTATGACATGTGTATCACTATATATTTTCGACGTGACATTTTAATCATGAATTACTGTGTCATGTACGTCTTACTCTGTAATGTTTCACGATGGCGCTACTCTAGGTTTATGAATGAGTTACACAGTTGATTGACACGAAACATGCCTTTGATATACATGTAGTTTTCTATATGCAAGGAAGGTAGGCCTACATTGAAGAGACGGACAATTTCAGACCGGAAGTAATTTGTCAAAGGGCAAATGACAAAGGGTACACGTAACCAGTTGGCTACCTCAGTAAACTTGTGAAGCAGCGATAATGATTACACATGTAATAAAATAACTATAATAGTGGTGGAAAACTAGTGCGATGAGGATGTTGATATCAGTAATTCTAGTTACGACAATTGTAATCGGCATGGTCATTGAAACTATGAAAAATGATATGACAATGACCTTTACATTCTTTGCCCGTCCTACTACATAGTCCTGAATGCCAGACCTAGACCAAAACCTGAAGAAAGCTCTATTAGCTCCATCCTTGTTTGGTACTTACTGGTAAAACAACAATAAAAGAAGCAAACCTTGTTAATACCATAACTTTAAAAGTCGAGTTGTGAAACAGTTACAACAATTAAAAATAATGTTTAAGCTCTTGACTAGGAAAGTTTGCTGTA
>JACSZP010006544.1:12694-24428 GCA_016161895.1 Pinna nobilis | reverse complement strand
CCCCCCCCCCCCCCCCCCGACCCCTCTAGAACCGGCCAAATGTTAGCGTCTCTCTCTCTCTCTCTCTCTCCGAATAGCTGGCAAGGAAACAAAACACAAGTAGAAAATTATGTTGATTTTCTTCGCTGCACTTGCCATTATGATTTACATGCACTAACACATTGATCAGATACCTTGCCTGCGACGCCTCTAGTTGACGAATCACTGCTGTTAGTATTGTCAAGTAAGAAATACTCTTAAGATATATTTTCTCTCTAAATAACAATAAACTCCCGAAGAATGTTAAGCTAACGCTTTTGTGGAATCTTCATGACACTAAACAGTGCAATCTGAATACCTGAGCCGAATTCACATCACCTCTGTGTTTTCTCTGAAAGTCTTGAAAAGGGGCAGCGTCTAATGTCCCACTGAAATATTCTTTCACTTAAATGGAGACGTCACCTTATGCCGGTGAAGGGCTTTAAATTTGGACTAAGTTAGGTATTTAAAGACATTGGGCTACTTTGACATGGGGCTTCGAATTGGACTGTCTCAACCGAAGTACGGGAAAAGCCAGTCGGACCCACAACCTCACAATCAGGGTCCAGTGGTTCATCAGCTGCCCACATTATAACCCTCGATTAAGGTTTAAGGTTTCAAAAAGCCCAGAAATTAATTCCGTTTTTCAACAATTTAATTATCCAGGTTGAATTGAACCGTTAGTTCTGAGGCTTGGTTACTATATTTCTGCTAGCCTTTAGTTATAATTAAGCCTCGCTTAAACTTAACCAATTGTTGAACAATCTGACCCAGTAGGCGAACACTCTAACCACGGACTCATGAAGGTCCTCGTAGCAACAAACTGAAGGAGTATTGATTCAAAGCGCCCTGTTCCAATATCTCCGAATTTGATGTACTTAATTAATCTTTTATACATCTTTCGTAAGTAAAAAATAATACCGTTTTAATAAAATAAATAAACCTATTTATTCATAAATATCAGCTTAAACGCAAAAAATAGTCATAACATCATTCAAATAAAATTTCTGGCATTCTGACTTGAGGCACAGCTATAAAGTATATACTCGCGCACATAAATAATATAAGAAAAACATACGGAACGTGTATATTTCAAACATACATTGTATATAGACGTACAATGTAATAGCTTCTTTTGTTATATCATCATACGGTTCCAGGGATATTATGCAATTCGCATACATGTACACGTATATAAATATTCACTACTGATACTACCTTATTCACATTTCAGAAAAGGTGCATGAATTACTTTTTTGTGTGACATGCAAATGACTCAGCTGGTATAATCCATTTCACCCCATGACTCTCGAATGATGCACAAAATTGGCCAAGAAGTTTGACAGAGAACGGTAACACACATTACAAGTTATCTGCACTATATAGGAAGCGCAAAAATAGCATGTATATAATATGTAGATCCACATCGAGATGCGACCCAACTACATGTAGTAAATAGCAGCATTGATATAAAGTAGTCCCAAGCTATAGCTAGCCTTAGAAATTAGTACACAAGCACTTATAATCATAGAGTCCGCACTTAATCCACTTCCTCAACGGTGGGACCACCGCTCCCACCGGATTGGGATTGTCCACCGGAACTCTGACCACCACCGTGGAGTTTTGTCATAACTGGAGAACAGACGTTTTGCATTTCTTTCATTTTGAAATCATATTCATCTTTTTCGGCTAATGAGTTTGAATCGAGCCATTTGAGGGTTTCCTCGCACTTGCTTAAAACTGCTTCTTTGTCCGATTGTGCCACTTTGTCGCCAGCCTCGTTGACAGCCATTCGTACGCTGTACACGTAGTTCTCCAGTTGGTTTCGAGCCGTGACTTTTTGACGTTGTTTCTCATCCTCCTCTTTATACTTTTCGCCCTCCGCTACCATTCTGTCTATTTCTGCCTTACTTAGCCGCCCCTTGTCATTTGTAATTGTAATTTTATTCGACTTTCCTGTGCTCTTGTCCTCCGCCGATACGTTCAAGATGCCGTTAGCGTCAATATCGAACGTTACCTCTATCTGAGGTACCCCACGGGGAGCGGGTGGGATACCGTTCAGATCAAACCTACCCAATAGGTTGTTATCCTTGGTCATTCCACGCTCGCCCTCGTAGACCTGGATGTGCACCCCTGGCTGATTGTCCGAGTATGTTGTGAACACTTTGCCAGTTTTACAGGGTATACGACTGTTTCTGTCAATCAAGTTTGTCATAACACCGCCAGCAGTTTCTATGCCCAATGACAAGGGCGCTACGTCCACGAGTAGGACATCCTTTATGGCCTCGCTAGTGTCGCCCGTCAGTATAGCGGCTTGGACGGCTGCTCCGTAAGCGACGGCTTCGTCCGGGTTTATCGACTTATTCAAATCTCTCCCGCCCATAAAGTCTTGTAGGAGTTTTTGTATTTTGGGGATCCTCGTTGATCCGCCTACGAGAACGACATCGTGGATCTTTGATTTATCCAACTTTGCATCCCGGAGAGCTCGTTCGACTGGCTCCATCGTATTGCGGAACAAATCGGAACAGAGCTCCTCGAATCTTGCGCGCGAAATTTTCGTATAGTAGTCGATTCCTTCGAAAAGAGAGTCGATTTCAATGCTAGCCTCGGAGCTGCTCGAAAGTGTGCGTTTTGCGCGTTCGCACGATGTCCTCAGACGACGAAGTGCTCTGTTATTTTTCGACAAGTCTTTGTTGTGTTTTCTTTTGAACTCCTGCACGAAAAAGTTGACCATCCGGTTGTCGAAGTCCTCTCCCCCGAGGTGAGTATCTCCGGCGGTCGAGCGGACTTCAAACATGGATCCTTGGTCTATGGTTAATATGGAAACGTCGAAAGTGCCCCCACCAAGATCGTAAATGAGTACATTTTTCTCGCCGGATAAATTCTTGTCCAGACCGTAGGCCAGGGCGGCAGCTGTGGGCTCATTGATGATCCTCAGAACATTTAGCCCAGTAATTGAACCGGCATCCTTTGTGGCCTGGCGCTGGGAATCATTGAAATAGGCAGGAACTGTTATAACCGAATCCTTCACTTTCTTCCCTAAGTAAGCCTCGGCTGTTTCTCGCATCTTGTTCAGTACCATGGAACTGATCTCCTCTGGACTGAATATTTTAGTTTCCGATTTATACTCCACTTGAATCAATGGCTTGCCTCCCTTGTTTATCACTTTAAACGGCCAGTGCTTCATGTCATTTTGAACCGATAGGTCGTCGAACTTCCTCCCGATCAGTCGTTTGGCGTCAAAGACTGTGTTTTGAGAGTTCATTGCCACTTGATTTTTAGCCGCATCCCCTATTAATCTCTCCGTATCAGTAAATGCCACATAACTCGGGGTTGTCCGGTTTCCTTGATCGTTCGCTATAATTTCCACTTTTCCGTTTTGGAAAACTCCAACGCAGGAATACGTTGTTCCCAGGTCAATTCCAATCGCTGGTGCAGCCATGGTTTAGACAGAAAATAAAATCCTGTTTAAACTGAACTCTCAGTGAAGTTTGCCTTGAATATTTCTGCTTCTTGTGCGAAATCTATCTGTACCACGAAACAGTTGTCTGCTACTATTTATTTGCTAGTGCACACCTACGTGAGTGAAAACTGTGCCAAAGGCGAATGTATTCATATTTATGACTTCGCTCTTCTCGAACAGTCTAGCTCAATTTATCATCACAACTACGGGAGCACGTTGGTTTGTTTTGATGGCAGGGAGTAATCATTTTATATGAAATTAACTTTGCTTTTGTTATGTCAATACACGCATTTGACAAAACACAACTAATATGCCTCTAGTTTAAATAAAAATGAAGTATTATTTTTTTCATTTATCGATACTGAATTGTTGGACTTTTGTGTATTTTACTTATTTTGGTGATATTTTGTATTTCAGGTAAAATGAATGCTCGTGTATAGCGCCCATTGCGCATGTCAGGAAATACTTACTGAAACTAACGTACACATGTGAAAACTTGCCAAGCATCAGGGTAAAATTGGAAGGTATGTAATTTGGAATTCTCCAGAATTTTCCCGTAAATATTTTATGTATTTGTTGTTATATAGTTTAAGAAACTCAAGTTTGACTCATAGCGGTATTTACACACATATTACACACATGGTAAATCGATGATAGGGACTTGTTAAGCGGATTAAATTTTCAGAATTTGGATAATTTGTGAACTGCTGAAGAAAGTTACAAATCACAGACCACAGGGACATCTTATCAACGGCTGCTCTCGACTGTATGTGTGTAGTATACATGTATGCAGTCGAGAGCAGCCGTTGATAAGAAGTCCCTGTGCATAGACACTTGTCAAGTCACACTTGGGCCTGTATTTTTTATAAATGTGAATGTCCATGTACAATGTACATATATGGAGTTATTGATTTTGAGATAAGTTTTACATGTAGCTCCGTGGTTAGTGTTCCCCATCAGATCATATCGCCGTGGGGTCAAGTTCACATGTGGAGGCAGCAACAATGTACATGTACATTGCACATGTAGTTTTTTGTGCTCTTTGGGTGACAGCAAATAATGGATAAGAACAGAAGTTCCATGTCATAGATTAGAAGGTGCTGGCACTTTAAATAACTCTGCACTCAGTCACTGTCCAATGGCTGTATGATCCTAACATAGGATTATCAGTAGTCTTGCAGCCCCTGTACATGTACATGTATACATGTATTTGTGTATTGACATCACCATAACGGTACATGTACATGTACATTTGTATGATAAACATGTACATGTAAGTTATAACTACATGTAACTCATCGATGAGACCTGGGTTTGATCCTTAGTTCTACTAAAGGAGTAGACCTACATCAGTACATGTACATGTATGTGAGAATGCATGATGGTCACCAACTCAGACATGCAGGTTTTTCTCTGGGTATCCCGATTTTTTCCCACAACAAGGACCTCGCAACCTGACATAAGAGCTAACGAGAGACATTCATATAAGTTTTCATAAATCATTTGTAAATCGTTGCAAAATAAATAAAGTTTACACTACATGTACTGAACATGAGTACTGTAAGTGAAACACAGATTTATGAGCAGGATGTTAAACAAAATAATAGAATAAATGTATAGATATTTTTCAGATATACAATGTACATTTTTTGTAAATTTGGTATCCGTAAATATTGATCTATTTTTTCTTTTTCTTTTAGGATCAGGCACAAAATTAATGATGGAGTTGTCACTGCAGACCGTTCAAGCCCTGACAGACATGCTGACGTCAAAGGAGGAGGGTGTGGACTCCGATAGTGACATAGATGACACAGTAATTATTATACAGAATTATTATTATTGCAACATGTGTAATAATGCTGTCTTGTTTTACAAGCTATCTAAATACCATGATTTTGTAGGGAGCTTGGACAGGGGAGCTCGACTCATCACAAGGAGGTCCAGGGTTCAAGTCTTGGCAGAAGCTTGAATTATTTTCATACTCCCCCCCCCCTGCAAAGATGGGGGGGGGGGGTGGGGGCACAAGGGGTATACAGGGATTTACCATCCCACACATTAAATGCAAGTATATGATGCACAAAAAGTCATTCATGATTTGTACCCCCAAAATTTGTGAATTTGCATTCATTTTGATGCATTTACCCCTGGGTATATACATGTAGGAATCACCCCGTCTGTCTGTCTGTCATTTTGTTTGTCCATCTGTCTGTTTGTACACTTAAGAATTTGTGAAAGCAGATTTCTCTTACTGTATAAGGGATAGGGCTTTCATATTTCATATGTACCTTCACCATATAAAATTCTACATTTTGATACCCAGGCATTTGACCTAGTGACCTTTGGATAATATTTATTGCAGGGTATTTCATCCGGTTTTGGCTGCACAAGATTTTCTTTTCCTTTAGATGAGACAGTAAAATATGAGATCCAGTGCTGCAGGTGTTGGTATAATATCAATCCTTTATTGCCCAATGTCCTAAAGTACAAAACATTGCAATGGTGCCTCCATGGCCGAGTGGTTAGCATATCGACTGCGAATCGAAATATCCAGATTTGAGCCGCGTAGCGCCACACCGCAGTTGGCTGTCCCTGTCTTTCGGATGAGACAGTAAAAACTGAGGTCCCGTGTCACAGTAGGTGTTGACACGTTAAAGAACCCTCCCTGCTTTACAGCCAGCAGTACTGAGCATAGGCAAAATTTGTAGCCCTTCACCGGCACACGGTGACGTCTCCATATGCGTGAAATATTCTTGAGTGGGACGTTAAACAACAATACCATACCATACAAAACATTGCACCAAATCTTGGTACATGTTATCTGGTATGTCATTTATAGAACAAGAAATTAAATCAATGATTTTTACCTACAACAAATCATACTCTCATTAGGCCTTGTCCTCGTGAAACATATCTTACCTTGAGTAAAGAAATCCTCATATCTACCTTTAACCAGGACAATAAGTATACATTATCACTTTTGTTTCTGCAAATTCCAGTCCTTTAATGTGCGCTTTGTTTTTATACTTTCAGCCATTGTCTTCAGTCAAAAAGATGGGACCAGGACATATAGGGCCAGCTCAGAGTAAAGAAGATGACAAAACGAAAAAAGAAGGTATCTCTCCTGATTACTTGACGAAATTATAACTGCTAGATATCAACCTGAATTTTTTCCATTTTTCCCTACTGACCAAGAGGGCATTTAGCATTTGAGTCCATTGGAGAAATGTCGGTCATTTCAAAATTCATTCAATAAATGAGGCATAACATTGTGAATGTAGGTGATAGGGATTCATATCTCACATGGGTATTTCATGATTTCTAGGCCTTCCTAGAAATACCAATATATATGTGACTTTGATACCTTGACCTTTGAATTTGACCTATGATTATATGTGTACAGTAGAATTTGTTCAAATCAGACACTGTACAAAATAGTTATTTGAGGGAACGTTATCTTTTCTAACTATATTTATATATTCAGTTACTTAAAACACTCTTCAAAATGGATACTGTATGCTATGGACATGATCTACGTCCCCAATGCAGCATTTACATATTGATAAAAAGCTGTATAAACTGGACGTCCAAGGAAATTATTTTTGAGTCTCTCATAGACTAGAGTGAATGTCTTTGTAATCAAGAATGTTTTCAACTGTCAATAAGTTATTCAGTTATAAGATGCAAATATAAAAAGCTTTCAGCACTCAGTTATTTGTTGCCATTTATTTTTCTTTATAATTTTTTTCTTTTTTTCTTATAACTTTCAAAATAGTGAAAGAGAAGAAGAACACCAAGGATATTTGGGATCAGGAAGAGATTCCAGAGGGAGCGGAGTACGACAATGTGTATGACCCTCGACCTCAACCAGAGTAAGGACTCCTACAGTGGAACTTGTCTTGACAGAACCCTGTCATGAGAAAAAATTATCAAGATATTACTTATCAGGACTGGGCACCATAAGACTTGAGAATTTACTTAAGTCTGAAAATTTTCTCAACTTCAGCTAAACAGAATTAAGTGTTTTCTGGACTTGAGAAAATATTCAGACAGAAAAATTCTCAAGGTTTATGTAACCCAGCCCAGGGCTCACCCTGTAGTTGGGTAATTTCCGGGGCTAAGAGTTTTCAGAGAAAAGGATAAGCCCTGCTTATGCACCAAACTAAAAAAATCCTGTCTGCAGTGTGCTTATCTCCTATGCTGAGTTGCATGTAGATCAAATGAAATCAGAAGAAGAGGTCAAGTCCCATTGACTTATTCTGAGCTTTCCCTGTTAATGTTAGTGACCATACTTTCATTTTCTGAGGACAAAAATTTGAATGATTATCGGCACAGGTGATGGAATTAACTCTGCATTGGGGTTTCATTAGATCTACATGCAACTGGCTCAGAAAAGGAGCAGGCTGAAGATTGAATCTTAATTAGATTGCTAATAGACAAGTCATTAATTAGACAGCAGTGCTTCAACTAAAGATGGAAAGGGGCAGGTTGCCAGTGAGGGGCATGATTCTTTTTTTCATGTTCCGGGGGCAAAATTAATGGAATTTTTACAGATTGAATATTAATTTAAGAGCAGTCCAGATAGGGCTGAAGGGTGTTTAAAAGGGTATCAAGGCCCCGACATCCTTCTAATATGGGCTTGTTAGAGGTTTGGACAATCATTTGAAGGAATTGTCTTTTAAAAATTATCTCCCTGGGCAGGCCGTACAATTTTATACCATAAAGAAACTTTTCCTGCATTTCTACCATTCAATGAACACAAATGTATGTGAATTTTACATCTACCATTTATTTTCATACCCTCCGCATACAAAGTTTAGGAGGAACATAAGAATTAGCTTGTCACTATGTAAGCCTATCTTACCGTCCAATTAAGAAATTCTGAAAGCAGATTTCTCTTACATTATATGGGATAGGCCTTTCATATTTCAAACATACCTTCACAATATCATGTACTACATATTGATACCAAGACATGTGACCTTCTGACCTTGACCTTGAATTTTGACTTTGCAATATTAATTCGGATAAGAGGTTTTAAAAAGCAGTGTTGAAAAAATGTTTTCCTTGGTGAATATTTTGTCCCATTTGGATTGCGTTATTAACTTGATATCTTCTTTTTAGAAACCAATTCTTTACTCACTTATTGTATATACTCATATGTTGAGGTTCTATGTTGTGTCACCCCATTGCCAACATCCGTGACAAGATCTTGTTCACTCTAAAATGGTAAGAAATTGTTAATCAAAATGACAACTTGGATTACTAAATGTTATTATGAGCAAAGATAAAATGTAGTTTCCGATGCAACCCATGAAACCTATTTCCTACTTGGATGTGCAAATTGAGAAGAGTGATATCAATGTCAGGAAAAAAGCAAGTTGAGTTGATCTTCATCTGTGATTTTCCTGTTTGTAAGTATTTGATTTGGTCTTAATATTGCAAGAGCTTTCACTCTAGACGTCCAATAGGTCTTTGAAGACAGTTTCAACGGTACCCCAGTCTGTCTGTTTACACAGAGACATATTCAATGTAGATATACAGTCTAACGTGCCTTAGTGGCCCACTGAGGATAACCTGTCTTATGTGACCTAAAGGAGCGGTTTCCACAATTGTTTTTTCGTATATAAATCACCTGAATTAAGAGACCACCTGTCATATGTGTCTCTTGGGCGGTCTCTTAAAACAGGTTTGACTATATTTGCTCATTGTATACTGATGTACTTTTCTCCATGTTTCCATGACGCTGTTATCTCTGTATTTCCAGATATGACATAGTGTTCAAGCAGGCCGTCTCTTCAGAGGATATGTTCTTACAGATGGGCAACAAAAATCCTGCAACCTCCAGCTGTGAAGATATGGTGGTAGGTCTTGTTTGTTCGTTTTTTGTTTCACTTGACAATCTTCAGTCAAATGGTGGCAGTGGCCAGTTTTTAAAGCTGACAGAGAGAATCTGGCTACAAATGTACGGGGAAGACACCTCCAGCCTTCTGCAAGTAAACTGGCAACCTTTCCCACATAATCAATTTTAGTTCTAGTGAGGCTCTAACTGGCACTGATGGGAGGTGAGAGATTACCAAAATGGTTTAAAGTACAAGGCACTAATCATGTGGCCATGGGGGTCCCTGGTGGTAGGTACAACAATAATTGTCCTGAGAAACCATTGTTAAATCAAGCCTTTGAGCTGTCCAATATTTTCTGATTTGTGTACTTTTGCAGTCATGTGGCATTGTATTTTGATTATCAAAAAAAAAAAAAAGAAAAAACAGCTTTCCACATTTGATTTAACAAAAGTACCTGAGAACCAAAATTTCTTTCTTTCTTTTGCCTAATTAAGTATTAGTCCATTACAAAGACTTTCATATTCTTTTCATATTAAGATTTTATAAACAAACTGTGGCAGCCCTACTTCATTTTAATTTTTTTCTCCCTAGATGTACATTTTATCATTCAATTGTTTTCTGGAATGCCTTGTTTAGAATCTTTCACTTACATGGAGAAAACAGCAATGCTACTGAAGTGTGACAAATTTTTCCTTTGCTTGGTTTTTATACCTATTGAGCAGTAAAAGTTCTTTAATGTGTCAACACCTACCATGACATGGGACCTCAGATTTCACTGTCTCATCCTAAGGACAGGGAAAGTAAACTACAGCAGGATGTTGATTCAAACCCAACATCTTACAATCAGGAGTCTACATTGCTAACTATTGAGTCATGGGGCTCCTTGAATCCTTTTATTTATTCTATAAAGTAGGAAGAGGAAACAAATATATTTGAAATATTGAACAACCCATTTTATTCTCAAATTTTTGCCTCTCCCCCATTGGCTTTTATGAAGCGAATTGACAACAATAAGTGTTTGTTACATTACCTCACAGCTGATTTGTACTGATTAAAGATATTAATGGGGGAGCCTCGAGATAATGTAACATACATTTTCTATCTCCGTTCACTTGGTAAAAGCCCAAAATTTGTGAAACCATTTGTGTTGTTTATTTTATACCTAAGGATACTTCTCTTAAGAGGATGTTGGATTTTACTATCAATGAATTGTTTTGTGGATCCCTTTAGTTATTGTAAGGAATAGGAAGACGAAACAAATACATTTCATGTTTATTCTTATCACAGGTGAAGATAAAATTACCTGGAACAAAAGCAGCAGATCTTACACTAGATGTCAAGTCAAAGTTTTTAGATTTAAGAACTCCCAAATAGTAAGTATTTCAACTGTGAGGAGTAAGGGTCTTGAAAAAGAGAGACTTTTATCTGTAGGCTCAAAGAAATTCACTACAAACAATTGTGTTCTGTTCAGTGTTATATCACTGTGAACTGCTATGCATATAAAGTAACAGCACACCTAAAGACCACCTCCGTTAGAAAACATCCTCATATTTAAGACCATCAGAGTTCTGTCTGTTTATTAGTATCTGAGGAAATACAAACCTTGCTAAAACAAAAACTAACTACA
Organism: Pinna nobilis; assembly: GCA_016161895.1. Classification (NCBI taxonomy): domain Eukaryota; kingdom Metazoa; phylum Mollusca; class Bivalvia; order Pterioida; family Pinnidae; genus Pinna; species Pinna nobilis. The sequence goes on along the minus strand of JACSZP010006544.1, from coordinate 13,480 downwards.
CGATCAGACCAAAGTCACCTCTAGACAGCACAGCTTTTACCCTCACATAAACTTTGGTTGATTATGTGAGAATGTTTTACAGTTTAATTTTGGAAAGCTTGTGTCTACTCTTTACATGTACAGTTGAGACTGTCTGTGTGACTCCCTGTACTAAGTGACTCCTTGTCTTATGTGACCATCATTTATTAGTCCCTTGGAGAGTCACATAAGGCAGTCTCGACTTTTTTGAGAATTGAAAACATTTTTGCTGCTGTCTAAAGACTTAAAGAGTGTTGTCTAAACTACATACAAAAGAAATGACCATTCAATTTATTTCCCATCACTTAGGTAGTCTAGATATTGTGGTCCCACTGTGTTTGGAACTTGTAGTTATAATAACTCTTCCTATTGTTTTTATTTTTCAGTAAATTGGGCTTACATTTACCCCATCCAGTGGATCATAAATCGGGCAAGGCCCAGTGGGATTCAGATAAGGAGATCCTTAATGTGACATTGAGAATGACACGAGAGTACGACTTCATGAATTTCTGATGAAAACAAAGAGTCTCTTGTCAAAGTTACTTATTCAGGGAATCCCCGGGACAGAACTATTTCAGGACAATAGCAAATCTATCATTTATTCCCGGAGACTTAAAAAGTGAAAATATCATGAGAAAAACAGGATGTTGAGACATATGAAGAAAAGTCATACAAACATTGTGATGCTTGCTATATACCATTGAATGGAATTAATTTCCATGAAGAAAATTAATGAGATAATGAGAGAGAGAGAGAGAGAGAGAGAGA
>JACSZP010006544.1:0-12674 GCA_016161895.1 Pinna nobilis | reverse complement strand
ATTTTCCTGTATGCAAGTGAATTGTAAGAATTTGTGTAAAAAATCTCACTTTAGAATTTCACGCAAATTCTTAAAATCAGTATCTGAACAGCTTAACTGCAACATTCCGTCCATGCAGTCTATTTTGCAATGATATTTTTATAAATCTTTGTTTAACTCATTTATGTGTTTATGTTTTAAGAATAAATCTTATTTTTCAAAAATATGTGATTTGTTCTGATTTTAAGATCATTTAAGTAAAACTGTGGTCTAGCCATGCCCAACAAACCCAAATCTATTCAACTTCAGAATAACATCTTTTCTACAGCGGCTAAATGTTGAGTTTCCCATTGGTTTTTGGTGGCACAAATATCTTAATATTTTGTGTCATTGTTTTCTTTATTTATGATTATGATTCAATCTCATCCGATGGACAGGGAAAGCCAATCATCTCCACCCAGACTCAAACCCACAACCAGTGATCACCACCCATGAGCTGGGGTGGCTCTCCGAGGGAAAGAGATTGACATTGCTGAAGCGTGCTCCAATCCATTTGTAATAAAATTTTAGGTACAAAGTGAAAATAAAGTGCCAAGTAATACTTCCCATAATATGTCCTATACAACAGCCTTGACATGAAAAATAATTGCACTGCAAATCAAAAACTTGACAAGACCAGATGTGCAAAAAGTGCCAGTGTCTCCTTTTGATGTGCCACACTGTCGGGTACAGGAAACATTGCAGTGAATGGGAACCAGTGACCCTTTTCACAAAGAATCTTACTATAAAAATCACTCGTAGTCGTAAGTGTATGATATTTTGATATTGTTTATTTGACAAATTCTTGATGTAATTCAATAAATATATAGGCACAATCTGATTAACATTGGTCATCTTAATCAAATCTTATCACAATTGATCAATTTTTTTGTAAAATGTACAAAATATGATCAATTGAAAAATTGCTAACTTACGATTACAGGTGATTTTGATCGTAAAGATTTTTGTGAAAATGGTCCCAGAATTCAGTGAAATGTCAAAGTCGAGTAAGAGTCAAAGGTTTATATTTTGAAAGTGAATCTCTGTGTATGGTCATGCCCCATAGAACCATACCACAATCCCGAGGGGTGATTTCATATTCTTTAACAACGTATTACTGTTTAACTATTTAATTGGAGGTAGTTTGGCTCTAAGAAGAAAACCGTCATGACAGGAACAAATTTTTAATTGTGAACTGAAAACAACATTTGCAGAGTACCATACATTTTTGCTACATGTACTCATGATCTTGAAGTCTTAAACATGGAGTTTGAAATAGCCAAAACATAGGATCTTCCCTTTGCCATTGGTTGTCCAGAAAAATATTCAGGCTACAATTTTATCTACAATTTATTACATCAGTCATGGAACACATAGTGTGTGGCCCATTTGTCTGTCTGTTCCTTTAAGAAGTTTAGTTCCTGAAAACAGGCTCGATCAAACTCATCCCTGGTCTGACCAAAGAAATATCCAAGGCATTTCATTCTTTGATTAAGGCATGAGGCATTTTGGTAAGTTTTAGGATATGCTGACGAATCTTACTGCCACGGCTATGGCTAAAGTCCCCCCTCTCTCTCTCTCTCTCTCTCTCTCTCTGTAATGTCTGTTCACTATAATACACTGATCTTATTTATAGGTTATGTAAGGTTCGTGTCCGTGTCTGTAGTCTTATCATGAAGATAAATGTATGCATATATAGGCGAAGCGTGACTTTTGCACATGTTGTATGTCAAGTAGATCTCGGCTATCGATTGTGGTTCAACGCGATAGCCTTGTGGCGATAGAATATGAAACTCGTGCGGGGAAATCCCTTGGTTCGAATACAGGTCGCGCAAACAAATTTTGTTTAAAAAGCTCGGAAAAATTGAGCTTCATCATCAAGCCCAAGAAATTTAGAGCGAAGGTTGCGTACTATTCGAATGGGACGATTTTTGTCACAGTATGTGTTGGCAGCATAAATACTCCAATCTGCTCATTGACTAGAATAGGCTATTGACTGGTGTTCGGTGACATCTCTATAGAGGTGAAAGATTGACAAATGGGTGTGACTATAAAACTTGAATGCAGCAACAGCAATCTTAAATTTTACGACGACAAAAGTAATATACAATGTAGTTGATATATCAGAAACAAAATGATTGTGCAATATCTCATTGGCAATAAGATCAGAATGTCGTCGTCCCCATGGCTTTGGGATTTAATGTATAAAGAAATACCGAGAGAAACAATTATACAAGAAAAATCGTGTCAAAGAAGGATTAACCTATCTACAAATAGTCACTTTTATTCTTATCTTAACTGTGACATTTTGTTCCTCTCTTAAATTTAAGGAACGAGTCTGAACTAGATTCGGTACAGACCAACTCTACCAATTACAAAAATGAAGAATTTTATTGTTTTTGTGTTTTTAGCAGAAATTGCTGTTGCCAATGGTGTCTACACCAATGTTATCGACTACTTGCAGCAGAATAATTACACGACGTTGTACAGTCTTATTCAGAGAGCAGGACTTATCCCAACGCTTTCCACCGGAGGTAAGTGGACCTTCGCCATTTTTCATAAAGAATCTTACGTTAAAATAACTCTTAAATCGTTAGAGCATAGGATTTGATTCTCTGATAATTATCACTTGAATTTAATAAATTTAGTCACAATATAATGTAAATGGTTCATATAAACTAGAATTTTCCACGAGTGATGAGTTTTATACATGTAGTATTTTGTACACAAAGTAGGATCAATTGAAAAATTACTTAATTACTATTACGAGTGATTTTAATCGCGAGTTTTTTTTTGGGTTGAAAAGTGCCCCTGTACTTTGATTAAAGGATAAATTGAGAGAACAGCTGATTTTACTGCTAAATAAGTGCTATTGTTTGTATCTATTGTGAGGTAGTTATTGTATTGTTGTTAAATTCTCACACAGAAGAAATCTTTCCGACATATGGGAAGGGCAGAGGGTGTCGATGAAGGACATCAAGTATTGACCTTTGTTCAAGTTGGACTCGTTCTATTGGTAAATATAGGGGTTTTTATGCTGTCAACACCAAAATTTATGAGGGTGGTGAATGTCCGAGATCTTAAAGTTCCCATACCAACCACCGTACCTTTCGCTCCAGAAGTTTACTTAACTTTACTGTGCAAGTTCACTCAAGTGTCTAATTCATTTGAAGTGCCGCTGCAAAATGAAAAAGTTAGTTTTCATGAGAGATATGTTCCCCTAGTCGTACACAAAATCCCGTACCTCCAAACTTGTTTACGAATATAGCCTGGTATAGACTTATTCCCGAATTTGTTAAAAAGATAAATGTAACACCACAGTTGCCGAGTATGGAACAGGAGTTGCTAAGTGTTCCGGGACATCTGAACTCACCCCGGTTTAAAGTGGAGTTCGTGTTACTCTTTTTTTAATTTATGTGTAGTTATGTGGATTATTTATATACAGTAATGCCTATCTTTTTAATTTTGTTTTGGGTTTTGTCTGGTATTTGATAAAAAATGTGTGAATGCCCACTCGGTTTCTTCAACTCGCCCTTCTTTACATTTAATGTGTTTAAGCTTGATATACTCATATTTTAGAAAACCAGTTGTTGTAAATAAGAAACAAATATGGGCATTTTTGGATATTCATTCATAATACTCTCAGATGAACATACTTTGTCATTACATTGGAATCAAGGATGTGCCTTATCTTTTTTTTTTTTTAAAGTTTTGTTTATGTGTTCGCACATTTTCAGGAATAAAATTTTTACGGTTTTGAGGTCTCGAGTGCATTTTCAAGGGATCATCAAACGATCTTATACATTTTTAACAATTGAACTCCCTTTTGATATATTTACTTGGTTAAAAACCAGATTACATATGTACTTATATAAGTGTGTCAATGCAAGTAAAATAGCGCAATTGAGGAAGTTATTTATGAGAATTCTACCCATAATTTCAGCAGTTCAAAGGGAAGGGTTATAAATTTCTGCTTCATGACACATACCCAGAATATATTTTTGGCTATGTAGTTCTGTCACCGAATGATACAAATATTTCATCAAAAATCTATAATAGATCCTTTAACTGTAAGAGCAGTCCTGTGATTTTTGTTGGCAAAATAACACAGATACCCGCAATAACGTAGACGTTGTTATAGTAACTGATTGTTTCGTGACGCCGTGCATACCAGAATCACGGGACCGTAGTAACAGTTGAAGGGTCTATTGAGTAATAGAATATCAATTTTTACATTATTATTCTTTTTTACCTCAGATGACTTCGATTCATTTCAGGACCTTATACCATATTTGCACCGACGGACAAAGCCATTGCAAGTCTCCCCACGGACGTGTTTAACAAAATAGATGGCGATCCACAGTTCTTGATGGAAGTCCTCACTGGGCATGTGTCAAAAGGCTTGACAGTAACGCCAATGTTGGTTAATGGTTCTAGCATCACAACGTTAGCTGGGACGTCACTAAATGCCACTGAATATGCAAACGGTGTAAGTAAAATCTAGACGCTGTTGCGTATCTAGAAGTAAGACCGATCATAGTGATTTCCTTTCGCCTGTCAGATACAGTATTGACTCCTTTCCCTTTTTCACCGATCTTGATGTTTATTCATTGATCTCTAGTTGTTCCGACTGGGCATATGCGACCAGTGTTTTACACTAATCGGAGATGTTGACTCCTTCCGGACACTTGATCCCACCTCGATAATGATTTGCTTTTATTTTTCATGTTGAAACCGTCTTTAACTCCAGCTTATCGTATTCTTGATGGCGTAGAGTTTGTTTTCAGTGCATTGGGGTTTCTTCTTTATTATTTTGATAACTTTAAAGCTGTCATCGAATATAAAAATTCAGTTTCATCATTGTCTTTAAATTATTCGTGAATTATATCACAGATATTCGTGCACCTTTTTCAATTAACCTTTTGTACGTACATACATGTACTCTCTTTATAGATGGTTTTAAAATACATTATTTGTTATAAATGTCAGTAGACATGATCTTTTTATTTGACGATCTGCCGTACCGCTACATGCATCACATTTGTGCCTCTTGGATTCGAATTTCTAAAGTGCAAGCATGTACTTTATATTACAAATGTATGTAGTCCTTTTGCATTCATAAAAAACTGGATCATTTTTTCCTTAGCGATTGGTGTTGAATGGTGTGGAGATTAAAAAGAATATGGAAGAAATTGCCGGAAATGGTGTGGTGTACAAAATTGACAAAGTGTTACTTCCGGTAACGAAATCAATCACGGAATATCTTGCGACTCACGATTCTCAGTTCTCCGACTTATACGTTGCGATGGTTCTTGAACACCTAGATAAACCATTGGAAGGTAAATGTTTGTGTCAAAGTAGTAAGAGTTCCGCCTAAAGTTTTTTTATCGACTGTTTAAATTGAAAATTATTCAGAATTTGTGTCTAGTTAACAACACACATACGAATGAATGGATATTTCTAAACTTTTCAATAAATCATTTATGTGGGCTTTTTTAATTAATTATCATAGAACTGTTCTTAAAAGATGTCCGTTATATTTTTTTTCAGAGTGATATGAGGGAGCATATCCATTAAACTCCATCAGAACATAATGTGTGCCCCTTAGAAATGCAATGCTTCCTTAATGCTTTACATAAATGTCAAATAAAATTCCTCCTATCAAGTAAAATATTGTTGTCATTTAGTAAGAAAAAACGTTTACAACTATATTTTATAGCATCATGAATATTTCTAATAATATTTGTTACGTTTTATTCATCATTAAAATTGGTGATGAAAATTGATTTTCTTGTTTTGACAAGTACTCTCTCACTCTCTCTCAGAATATATTTTCCCTTCTCGTATGTACCTTTATTCTGCAAAATATTTGATTATTAAAGAAAAAAATAATTTTCTTAAACTGTTCCTACCTTAGGAGGTGAATATACCGTATTTGCTCCTGTGGATCAAGCCTTTATGAACATCCTAAACAATCTACCCGACCTTATAAGCAACGACAGATACTTCCAAGGTAGGTACTATTTTATTGTATATTTGTTGAACTCTCCTCTTTGACACACATGAAGAGGTAACTGAACGGCGGTGAAGGGCTTCTAATATTACCACTTTGGACCACAGGGCGGTGACATTTCCCTTAGTACTGACATCAACGGCCGTTTCATAGGACCTCAGGTTTTTTACCGTCTCATCCGAAGGACAGGAAGACCCAGCAGCTTTACCCAAGCTGGCACCCGCGACCCCCAGATTTGAAGACGAGACTTCTACTCTGGACCCCTTGAGGTATATCCATAGTTGATGGAACAAAATGAAACAACTGGTTCATTAGAGAAAGCAGGATAATTTTCCCTCTTCTCTATTGTCAAACAACGGTTTTTTATAGATGAGATTGGATTTAAAAGAACTATTTTTATATTTGCTCTCAGTTTTTATTTGTTTTCAATATCATATGAAATGTACACAGGGTTGAAGGGAAAATAGGTCGGTAAAAAGGACAAATTTAATTATCCTTGGTCATATCGTGGTACTCCTGGTAAGTTGCCTAGTGCCCTATCCTTTATTGTCGCAAAACTTTTTAAGAAGGTAAAGTTGATTTTTAAGTCTCTTGTCATAGATGAAACTTAATTGAATTTTATTGAGAAGTGTTTAATACTATGCATAAATTTTGTTGCAAAAGCTGCAATTTCGTTTTTATTTTTGTATCTTTCAATTTGAAATATACAGCGACTAAACCAACATTGCCGATCACACTTTAAGTACATTGTTTCAAAATCATTTAATTTTTGCATATAAAACTGCTGAAGTCAAAGAGAAAAAAGCCACCTGTGTATAAAGGTCAACTTCAAATATTGGCTTTGATTAAAATTGTGATACAGACAGGGTTGCCTGTATTTTTATGATTCCAGACTTATTGAAGTTCCATGTGGTACCCTCCACACTGTTTTCCGCTGGGATGGTCGATGGCATGAAGCTACGCACTGTCCAGGGTTCCGATTTAACGATAGCAGTTGATAAGACAGGTGAGTTGACGAATTATTTTTCTACTGAATATGTGCTATTGTATTCTTGTTTGACGCCAAAAACATTTTAACATCAGGTAAAAGATCTTTTTTTCGAATATTTTGATCTAAATAAAAAACTTCAGTTAGAATTTACATTATCAGTAAAAAAAAAGAGAATAAATGTGCATATGAATAAAAAGCATACCAATTAATACAAATAAAGACAAATGAAAAATCAAAAGAAAATTATCAATGTAAGAAAAACTCATTGTGGTGAGTTTTGTAATCTTTGATACTTTTCATGCACGATGAAACCTGTCTTGAAAGACTACTCCTACGGCCCTGGAAATGTGACATTTCAAGGCAGTTGGTCTCTCATGACAGGTTTTATTTATAAGATTTTTTTTATTCTTATAATGCTAAAAAGAGAAAATACTCAAACGAAATTTGAACGAGCTCTTCGCTCGTAAGAAGATTCCAGTGATAGGTTGAACGTAATTTGGCGTACTGCATTTGATTTTCATTACACTGAATAGTCGATTGTATGTCAGCAAGTTTTCTTTTTTATCATTCCCGTTTTTCTTTTTCAGGTGTATACGTAGATAATGCAAAGGTTGTAACTACCGACATTGCTACAACAAACGGCGTCATTCACGTTATCGATGATGTTCTTGCCCCAGCAAGGACAAAATAATTGAAGAGAAATAAAAAGTAGAACAGTTTCATGCGTCTTTTCTTGTGATTTTTACATTAAAGTTGTAAATATATTTCTCTGTTAACTATTGCTTATCTTTCAAACTAGATTGTCTGCCTAATCGCTGTTAGTGTGTGTAAAGTTTACTATTGTTGTTTAACGTCTTTCGCAAGAATCTTTCACTCATATGGAAACGTAATCGTGTTCCGGTGAAGGACGACAAATTTTTCCTATGCTCCGGACATACGGCCGTAGAGCAGGGAGGGTTCTTTAATGTGCGGGAATTAATTTTGACACGGGACATCGGTTTATACTATCTCATCAGAGAGACAGGGAAGGTCATTTGCACCGTGGCTTGGTCTTGACCCGGGACCCCACGATCCGGTTGCACACGTCAACCACTAGGTCACGGCTGCCCCTAAAGTTTTCGAAAATATATGATTTGTTCAAGAATATATAATTCTATTTTCTACCTCCAAATTCCTGACTCACTTTTCTATTGCCGAGGCAAATGAAAAACGAGAGAAAATCTATACTCCAAAATATTCATTCCATTTATAACTATCTTACTTTGGTAGAAACCAAAACTAGGTAAGAGCCTCTCCGACAATATGGCGGCCATTAACCTTCTACAAGTAAACTAGTGATTATTTTGTACATAGGTACCAGCGCAATTGAAGTGCACTGATGTTTGAAGTTAAAATAAAAATCCTTCTTTTATATATCGTTGATAGACTTTGATTTAATTACCTTTTTGGGTATATTAACAGTCGTCTTTAAGGTCGTACAGAGTTTCTGTTGTTGTTGTTGTTTAATGTTTCACTCAAGAATATGTCACTTAGATGGAAATTCCAACGAATGCCGCTGAACGAATTTTAATATTGGCATGTGCTCATTGGAGAGCAAGGTATCATTAACTTGAACATATTCACTATCCCAAGTGTGCGGGGCCTCGGTTATAACTGAGCCTTTGTTTTAATTTTGCTTTTGATTTGGTTTTTTTATATTTTGCTTTTCGTCGCGCTCGACAATCTTTTAGTCATATAATGGCGGCAGGTTTTGATAGTAAAGGATTTAACTCGGTTATGAATATACCCGGGATAGACCACCGGCTATCCGGAAGTAAACCGAGTGAGTATGGTGCATCTTTACACCAATATCAATCTCTGATAAATATCGCAATGGCAAAAAAAAAAAAAAATTTTCCCTGAAAAAAATCAACCCTAATTTTCCAACTGTACGTATGTATAATCAAGTCAATTTAGGTTGAATAACTCAATTCATGTATATCCTTAAAAACCATTCTCTTAAGAACTTGTAGGTCAACACTTTATAATTGCTCAACACTTCAGATAGCACTATCTAACTTATCCCCTATGTGTTATACGCGCCATGATCTCTGACATAGAAACGGATTTAACATCAAGAACAAGATGACAAAGGTTACATTTGTCGCCATTTTGTTTTCTGTTTTTGGATTTTCCCTTTGCTCCGATCCCAGAAACATAGTCACGTATCTGAAGGAAGAAAACTTTACAGTTGTCGTGGATGATATTGAGAGAACTAACCTGAGCTATAAGTTACAAAATGAAGGTAAATCTTATTCACATTTCTAAAGTTTATATAGAAAGAAATTGCCCCTCTCTCTCTCTCTCTCTCTTTCTCTCTCTCTCTCTCTCTCTCTCTCTGACTCGATTTTTCTTTTCGTGGCCATTCTATTTGTTGATATTTCTATCTCTTTATCTATATAATTCTCTGTATCTCTCGTTGAACCAACCATTCTATTTCAAACACCAATCTTACGATCGTATATCAAAAGCATCGTTTTGTTACACATTTACTGACTATTTAATCTTATATCCGAACAATTCAATAGTAGTTCATCTTCCTTTCAAGAACAAATTTAAATGTAAATATGCATGATATCACTAATGAAAATTAATACAGAAAATGTAAGGCAAACAGTTCTCTGTTATCCATTGTAACAACCCGAAGAGAACAAATATGGCGTGGACGTGTGTCCAAAAAATCAGAGTTTAAGATCTACCATCGATAAATTTTCTTATCTATATATCTAAGTTCAAAATAGAATTTTGATTGAATTGGAGATTAGTTTAATGATTTAGAATATACTAGAAAATGAACGAGGATTTTTCGGATGGTTGAAATGATGGCTTTTGAAGAATAATTTTGCACACTCGAAATAATCAAATGTAATTTACGCTTTAGAAATATTGTAGAGCTTAATTTCACCGGTATTATTCGAAATCATTACATACTGACTAAATTACCAAATGCAAGTCTATATTAGCCCTGTTGATCATATTGAGAACGGAAGAAACCAGACCAAATCAAACCAAAACACATGCGCACGCGTGATTAAATCCTTTAAACAAGAAAACCCCTACCTCAACTCCATTCACCTTCTAAACTGAATACATTCCGTGTTGGATTCGTGTTGGTTGTGTGTCTGTGTCCTAGAATAGGCGTGTGTGTATGTGTGTAAGTAATAATCTATGTACGCATGTGTAATTCTGTCTGTCCCTGTGCGCGCCTGTCTGTCTGTTCATGCGTAGGGGTGAATCTCTGTGTCTGCCTATGAGTTCTTCTGTACATGTGCACCTGAATATCTCTCTGTTTATGTGTCTTTTTAATTTGTACGTGTCTCTATGTTAGTTTATCTGTTGCTATGCTTGTAAAAATGTGAAGGTATGCGTGTCTGTGTGTCTGCCTAACTGCCTGTCTATCTGAATGTCTGTCTCTTGGCGTGTCTGTCTCTCTGACTGTGTATCTTACGGTATGTGTAAAAGTATATAATATGCATATACGGAAATATAAGTTTGTTAATCGAGAGAGGATGGACTTCTCGGTACCGAGGTTTTATTTACAACAACAGGTAAGGTAATGAACTGATCGTTATCATAATTAATAAAATACCTATAAAGAATGGACAAACACGGACCCCTGGATACGCCAGAGGTGGGATCAGGTAAACAGGAGGAGTATGCAGCCCCTGTTGACCGGTCACATCCGCCGAGAGCCCTATATCTTGATCAGGTAAAAGGAGTAATGAATATTCTTTTGTCTATCACTAGGCCCATTTACCATATTCGTACCGACAGATGAGGCATTTGCGTCACTTCCTGACGCTATTCGAGGGAGAATCCACAATGACCTTCAGGAGCTTCGTTACGTTGTCCAATCCCACGTGGTCAATGGTGTTTTAGTTGGACCAGTAATAGAATCCGGATTGGCTGCGGACACACTCACAGGCAGGAAGTTGCATTTCAGCAAGAATCCTGACGGTGTAAGAATTGTCTATTCTCTTTTGATTTGTAATGATATGTTACTATAGTAACGTACGCACTAAAATTATTGCTCTGTCCCTTCGTACCTCCCATACGTCACTTTGTCTAGTAGTCCGACACAAAATCTTGCCGTCTATAAAAGTCTGAAACTAGTCATAGAAGTTGAAGAAACTTTTGCATAACTGTTAAACATTGAGTGACGCTTTGTCATACTGGTTAGTCTCTCATTTTTGTGCTTTTCACCTAATTGTCTCAAGAAATAGATAATCTATCTATAGACTTGATTTCACCAGCGGTGTTACTGTGAGGAAGGGAGAGAGATGCAAAATGTGCGTATTTTGTTCTTCTTGAGGGTCCGTATTACCAACGTCTTTTATAGTGTCACGGCACCTGCACAACTGACTTAGGCATCATCTATACATCCTAGACAGTTTACCCACCATCTAGGCATAGAGCTGGCACAGAGGGATAAGAACTAACTCCTGGTTTCCAACCAAGGATCCCCGTGTTAGAGGTCCGACGCTCAACCGACTGGGCTAAATTTCTCGTTAAGATATAGATTAAATAAAAAACTATTTCCAAGGACTTAAGGATTTTTCAATCGACCTCAAGTAGAAGGCCAATTTTTTAAATGTTGATTTTAAATATGTAAAGTCCTTAATTCAGTCACGCCTTCATATGAATTCAACAAACGAAAATTTGTGATCAACATTCTAAAGAAAAACTCTAACAAACATATTCATCATCAAATTCCATTTCACACTAATGTTCCAGTCAGTTTCTGTAAATGGTGTCAAAGTTCTTGGAGCGGATATCGTCGTGCGTAATGGCGTGCTACACAGCATAGAAAAAGTGCTACTTCCACCCACGCAGAATGTAATGGAGTATCTCAGATCAAACGAGGACCACCTCTCAGATCTAGAGGCCAGTATCTACTTGTCTGGTCTATCCGGAAAGTTAAAATGTAAAACTTAAGTACTCTCTCTCTCTCTCTCTCTCTCTCTCTCTCTCTCTCTCTCCTTGGATTTCTGAATTTATAAAGCAGCAAAATATTACCGCTGAAATTGTTACCTTTGACGTTATAGTCATGTGAAATATTTATATCAATATTAATTAATCATAGGCGAGGTGCCTATATTATTGCCTCGTCACTTCCATCTTTATGTTGCCATCTCTATGATGAAACGAATGTAATTCAAGGTTTTGTTCTATCTGTGAAATGGATTACTTTCTTCATAAATCATAGTTCATTCATAAGTGAAATATTGTAATAGAATTTCAGATACAGCATATAATCTATATTTCCTACTTGAGTCGAAAAGTTATTAATATTTTATCAAAAAGTATGAAAGAATATATCAAAGAGTTCAGCTATGACATTTTTCTTTTGTTCGACATTTGAATTTTTCCTCATTGGTACCTTTAACTTATTCGTATTATAAGAATAATTTTGTTATGATTTTCAGCGAATGGTCCTTTCACAATTTTCGCTCCAACAGACAAGGCTTTTTCAGTTGCCAAGGAAACAATTCTGCCTATTCTTGGAGATACAGCGAATCTGACAGGTACTTCAATATGGAGGTTGTTTAAAAAATGTTCGAAAAGAAGCTTTAAAACTTTTTATAAGTATATTGAGCTAGTATTGAGTTTTTG
>JACSZP010006543.1:755-17261 GCA_016161895.1 Pinna nobilis | reverse complement strand
ATACAAGGTTATTACTAAAAATATGAAAATACAATATTTTGTATACGAACATGAAACAAAAAGAATTCGATGGGATTAAAATCAATTTCAAGATATTGGGTAAAACTAAAGTGAGGCTATCAAATGGCGTACAACATCATTAAAGATATAAAAAAAAACATATCATTTGAACAGATCCACAACTTGGTCCATATGATGTCAGTCAGAACACCCCAAATGAATTATTATTTACGGGGATCTGTTAATTGTTTTCCGCTATAAAAGAGGTAGAAGCTTGTGCTGGCTATATATATTTTTTACTTGGTGACATCGTGGTCTAATGGTTAGTGTTTTCTCCTTCTGATGATGAAGTTGCGGGTTCGAATTCGCGCCGCACTATGGTTGACTTTCCCTGTCTTTCAGATAAGACAGTAAAATCCGAGGTCTCGTGTCACAGTATATATAGGTGTCGGAACGTTGAAGAACCCTCCCTAATCTACGGCCATAAGTGCCGAGAAAAAGCAAAATGTATCGCTCTTCAACGTCACACTGTGAGATCTCCATATAAGAGAAAGATTCTTGAATAGTAGTTTAAACAATTGTAAAGCAAATGTTATACAAACTGTTTAGATAAGAAGACTATGAACTATAAGCTATATTATTTTTCATTGGTGCAAAAGATTACATGCAGATTTTATTCAATTATTTTAAATCATATATAATTATGTCCAAAAAGGGATCGGCTGGTATTGAATAGAACAAATACATTTGTACTCGCTTTGGATATAAATAAGTTTGCCAACCGTAAGCTGCTATTCGTATTCTTTCATTCTGATTTTTCATCACTTTAAGCACTACTTATTTACTGTCAGCAAATTTGACGAAGATTGCCCAATGTAATGGAAACACCTGTGGTTTCCGATAAAACTGAATACTTTGAAAATTTGATTGAATATTAGCTTGCATATTTTTAGTTATGAGCTGGAAAAGAAAATATGTCATAAAGCCCCAATGTTAACGATAGTTCGAAATTGCTCGTGTTAGACGAGATTTCATTTTCATGATACAATTAGGTATTGGAATTACAGTATTGCAACACGACTAATGTTATGCTCGAAATACTAATGTTAATGGGTTAAATTACACCAATAGAGAGCAATTTTAGGTTGAGACGTTTTTATTTGTATGTGTACAGTAAATAGTCGATTTCATAATTCCAAAAGAAAAAAGAGAGAAAAAGTCAAAAATGAAAGATAGGGAAAAGAAAAAGAAGTCTTTTAAAATATAAAGTTCTCCCCCTCAGGTAATCTAATTATTGCAATCAGTTCCACAACGCCGATGAATAAGTTCCAAGTTCAAATCAGATAAAGAAAAACCTCTTGAGGAAGATACATATTGTCAACCCATTTTCAACAGCTCTAACTTTCACCTCGCGGACCAAAACGTATTCCGTGTCCTATGTATCTCCGTATACCATTTAAAATAAATTTGTAGGCAAAAACTATAATTGTACATTGGAATTGGATCTATAAATATCATTTACAGAAATAATAAAAATAATAAAAAGTACTTTTAACCTCATATGTTTCTGATCAACTTCAAATTAACGCATGTAAGGCAAGGGACCAAAGGCAAAATCATCGCAATAAATGGAAAAAATCCCCTGTAAATCCTTCATGATATATAGTCGGTTGTTTGGGTGGTATAATTGTTTGACAATCCACTCGAGAATCTTTCACTTTTTATATGAAGATGTCAGCGTGTGCCCGCGAAGGAGCGATGAATTTGGCCTATGCTTGACACTTATGGCCGTAGAGTAAGGAGGGTTCTTTAACGTACCGACAGCTACTGTGACAAGGGACGGACTACAGTTTTTACTGTCTAATCAGAAAGACAGGGACTGCCAACCAAGTCGCGGCGCAAATGCGAACCAATAATTACCTCTTGATACGTAGGCGAACACGCTAACCATTAGACTACAGCGGATAAGATATAGTCAACTCTTTTTATAACAGCACACGATCAAACAACTCATTCGGCTAAAGAAATAAATGTCACCGAAAGGATGTTAATAAATGTTAGTTTTGACTACGATTACTCCGTTAACCTGATCAAGATATAGGTCACATGGTGAGTGTGATCAGTCAACAGGGGAGGGGATGCTCACTCCTCCTAGGCACCTGATCCCAACTCAGATGTGTCCAGAGGTCCATGTTTGCCCAACTCTTTATTTTGTATTCCTTATAGGAATAAAGAGATCGATCGCTGTCCAGAACTTTGATCTTTTCATTGATAGCCTAATAGTCATCTTATCTGCTAGTTCGTTTTAACTTCATGATAAGAAAACCGTGACGAAAAATATTTTCAATTTACAACTATACCCCCTGTATGGGATAAATGACGTTAGTGATAGATTATTTATCCAGTTAAAAGTACAAGTGTCGTTATCCAATGCGTGACAGATGTCTCAGAGGAGACACCATACTAAAAAGAAAAACTTGTTTTATTCGGAACCATATAAAACTTAATTTCAAAGACACTAAACGAACGACATGATTCAATCTCATTACTATTCCATGCGCGCATCGGGGACTGCACATAGGCAACAAATCGCTCGCGGTGCATCTTGTTACGGTGTTAACGATATCATAGATGAACTAGAAACATGGCTATTTTATCGATATTTATTTGGTGTCGGCTCCAAAATAGTGATTTAAAAGTAAAATGCGCATTTTGCTTATCAAAATGTCTTTACAGAACGGTTTTGCTGATAATAACATCAATAAATTAAGAAAACGCTTAAACCACTAAATTAATTGAGATCTATTTAATTTTCTGAGTTCAGATGTAAATAGCAGCGAAACTATAGATGATGTAATAGTTATTTTCATTGTGATAGAACTCGTTTTTCAAAAACCGTACTTTTGATAAATTTAAATTTGAAATAATTTAAAGAAATCTAATCTAGGACATAACGTCGAAAATAAAGTTGAATTTTGTACATTTAAGCAAAAATTCATATCATTATTAATGTTATACAAATTAATATTTGACTATTTGAATAAATATACTTTTATTTTTTTTCTGTCCGAAAACTAAAACTAGTTCCATGATATAATTAAACAGCTGTGTAAATTTCAACAAGGAATGAAAACAGCTTGATTGAATTGGAGTCGAGTTAAATCCCTTCTGTACACACAAGTTGATTTCACTATTCCCGAATATTTATTAAAATACACTTATCAACACTAAATTTGATATTCATTTTAAAATTTCGGTAGGACTAATTTTTGGCGAATGGATGGTTTATCGTTGCACCTTTTTGCGGGAGCAACTATAATCCACTAGTCAAATAGCTCTGATAAATTGTGCCTATCAATGTGCAAAATTCAGAAGAATCTTTTTTATCTCTCGTCATATTTATTGTGTTTAAAAAACTGTTTCTTACGAATCACATAAAATCAATTTTGACCTTTCAAATCTTGTTTCGATTGTTTTTTTTTTTCAAATATAATTTATGACAAATGTTAATGGATATCATTTTAATTCATCCGCGTTTTCAGGTTCGGTCTGGGTCTTTTCTTCCCCCAAATAAAGATAAGGAAAAAAAGAGACTCCTCTACCTTTCTAAGCGTTTATGGAAACCCTGAGAAATATAATAAAAAATGGTAAAATAACAAGTTGATAGATTCATTTCTCACTGGTTTCATATTAAGGTAATCGTCGTTTTTTAATTGAACCACTTAACATCGAGATGTTAAAACATGAAATTAAACCATTGACTTAAAACTTTGGTCAATGGTTGATTCTTTCGGTCATTGAAAACAATCTTAATGTATCGAAACCTATTCTGACACTAGCTTTTTACTGTCTGATCCGAAGGTCGGGAAAAACCAGCAGCCTCCGTCGAGAGAATTTGGGCACATGTCCGTACTATCAGGCGTTAAATGTTCCAATTAGAATTCACATGGAGTTTCGATCACTCTTTTTTTTAATTCAACCCGAAAGTATATTAATTATGCCAAAGGGTGTATCAGGCTCGAAAATATGGTATCGCGATCAATAATATTATTGCTGATTCGCCAAAATAAAGTTACACGAAAAGTTCTTGGTTTACAGTAATATAAGCGTAATTGACAAAACTAAAGTAATATATTTGTAAGTACTAGGTAGATTTAAAACGCCATGTTTTTAAATGACATTTCCTCATTCACCATACAGTATTAGCAAAATACTTCTGTTCAAAAGTTAGGAAACTTTCAACAAAAGATACAAATATTATGATATATCAAAATAAATACTTTCAGTTTAAAAGTTCTCTTAAAGTATTTGTGATTTGAATGACATTTTTATCTTTGAGGTTTTACCAACCTTGAGTGACTGTCCGTAAACAAGTCCGACAATAGTATTAAATCGCTGTGTTAATTTCAACATAAGATAAAAACAGTCGAATTGTTGGAGGATCGGTGTCAATCCTTTCTTTACATAGAACTCGACTTCACAGTTCTCGAGTGTTTGTTAAAGAATGGTTTCCTTGGGCCATTAGTTGTTATAATAATTGCAAAAACCGTACAACGGGAAAGACTTTAGCGCTACCTTTATTGTTCCCGTTACATAATAGTTACCATAACTTTGAGTTTTTGAATAATTGTCTTGATGTAAAACATATTGAATTCTTGCCAACTTTAATTTTTTATAAGTAAGTGAAGCATAGCTAAAAAATTTTTTTGTTAAATTAATATTATCTATGAATATTACAGAACAATATAAAATTATATACATGAATGATAATTTATATAACTTCTGTTAAGGTATAACATAGTTATTTGAGAATAAAATTACCAAACCTGATGGAATTTTGTTTTTGCGATCTTCTTTATCCAGTTAATATATATGCATATGTTAGAAAGATGCAAATGTTATACATATATATATGTTCTATATGTTAATTAGATATATGTTGGATTAATGGTATGAAGTGTTAATAGGGTTCATTCTCATTTATCCAACTTTTTATGATTTCGTACACAATGTATATTATAGCATTGACATTATATATATTTTCTTCGGTAGAGATATGCGTTGAGCGAGCTATTTTTTTATCGACCTTTTTATTATTATTTTTTTTACTAATGCTACCAATACCCAGTGTGAAACAGGGTAACAGGGAAGGAAAGCAAAGACGAGCCACAGCCCTTGTTAGTCTGTCAGATAGTTGCCTTTCCTGGATTGGAATATCTACTTATTGACACATCACAATTTCCGATTATAATAAATGTAGCGTGTGGCATCACAAATGTATCCAAATTGGTATATCAAAACATGAACTCCTCTCAAAATTTTGAAAAAATAAATGTTAAAAAAGTACACGAAAAATGATAACATTATGATAACCCTTCAGCTGTAACATTAAAATAGGGGTTAAGATGTACTCTTTAGTCTTCAAAAACTAAATTATATTGACTTGTCAATCAATATATAAGTACATAAGCTAATAGAGGCTTCATTTAAAACGGACTTTTACACCTATTAAAGAGAATTTACGATCTATTTTTAGAGTACTTATCGTAATTTAAAGACATACGTATAGAGGTCACGTGATACGGGTGAAGAATTACAATTCTCGCTTTGGCATTCGGCCAATGGTCTGTAGTCACTTGACTTGACATATAAAGAAATGATAACAACCAAAACGCTGACTCGAATTACTGTCATCTTTTTAAATGTAGAATGACATACTCCCATAAAAGTACATCCTGGTTGCGAAAGAAGTCAATGATACTACAAAACGGTAGTGGTATTTCAATTGCGAAATACAGGCAATTTAAAAAATAAAAGGTTACTTTTTAAGGCAACCTTTCCATGCTGGAGTTTAAAGTTAAAGAAACTGGCCTATCATAAAAATGAAGTCAAATCATCAGAAAGCGAGAACTAGAGTGATTAATTTGAGTGATTTGTGAATGTGCAGGTTATTTACTCTCTTCAAAATAATTAGTGTTCCCCTGTAATTCCGGAGGTTGGTGACTGTTTTGTTGGCAGTGACCGCCTTTTCCGTCTTCCTGATGAGATAGTAAAACTTAGGCCGTGTGTGACATAGGAACTTGAAGATTCTAAACTCCAATGGACCCCATGTAGATGCCAAATTTAACAGCCCTTCCATTAGTATTTGAATATAAACACCAGAAGCTGGAATTGTATCATGAGTTTTTTTTATGATGAATGATAAATACATGAAAAATATCATGATAATGCTACAGAGAATGACATAAGAGAAAATGATAAAGGTGATGAAGTTGATATCGGTCGTAATGATGGTAACTCCTACATTAAAGGGAATTTAGTCAAAACTAAATTCCTGAGCCGAAAACACAACTACTGGATTATATCTCTACACCCGCGAAGCTTTTTCTAAAATTACTTAACAACCTTGAATTTTTAAACTACATGCAGGTTGTAAAGTGATATTTTGAGAAAAAAAACTATTAAAAGCATCACGGGGGATTTTTGCAATGAATAGTTAGTTGGTGCAACAACATTCATTCTACCTAAACCGAGAATAAAATTATATCCAAAATTTAAATACAAAGTAGAATATTTACAAAGCTGACATATCTGTATACATTTTCAGTCTATTTACTAGATAATAATGTTGTATACACATTTACTGGTTATTTTCAACTATTTTACTTTCTTTGTACACGCAAATACCATAATCATTCATTATCATCATTATTCCGGCAACAATCTCAACATAGGGTATTTTTCCCTTGTACGTTGTTAAATTTCATTGTTTACTAAATAAACCCTAAAACACCCTTTATGACTATTACTCATTTGTTTGTTTTTCTGTTAACAAGTAGTGTGTGCGTATGTCAAAGGATTAAAATTCATGATCAATGAATATTATGCGTATCTATAAAGAACCCTTGAATTAAGAATTGGTGTAATTGCTACAAGTTATCTATGCATTGGTATTTAACATTTGTGTACTTAAAGCGAATATTTGGAGGGGTATTAACAATGAATGAAAAGCAGAATATGAAGAGGATGATTAATCTTGTTGTCGTGGAGTTTTTAGTTAGAAGGACGTGAATAATAATAATAAAAATAATAATAATAAAAATAACAATAATAATAATAATCATCATCATCATCATAATAATAATACTGATGATAATAATAATCATAATAATAATAATAATATTAATAATTTTCATAATAATAATATTAGTAATAATACATGTTATAATAATAGTTGCAATAACTATAATAATTATATTATTTATAATAATACAAACACTACCCAAACACTAAAACCTCTTATAATTTACTAAAACTAATGATAATACTGTATAATTTTCTTGTTATTATTATTAGTTTTATACTAGTATTACAATTTTTATCTTTAATATCCCTTTTATTAGATCTAACGTTTGACATATTGTATACGGGTCTATTGAAAAGGGACATTACAACCGATTTTTTTGCTGACTATATCGTTACACATAAAAAAAAATCATTAACAAAGATCTGTCAGCGCTACCATGCATGGCGAAGCATGTGTCTACTATTTCGATAGTGTAAAACGAGACTGGGCAAGTAAAATAGTAAAGCTTTTACCATTACTGATAGAAGTCATTGTTTTCCTTTCTACTTTTCTTCCACACTAATTTAATATATTTGCAAAGTTTTAAACAATTCGCTCTTGTAGCTAGTTATTTAGAATTCGAAGTGGATGGAATAACAGTATAATTGGAAATGAAACGTCTTTACTTACAATAATATCACCATTATCTACAAACACTAAAACGTCTTATAATTTACTAATACAAATGATAATACTGTATAATTTTCTTGTTACTATTATTAGTTTTATAGCTATTATTACTAGTATTACAATTTTTATCTTTATTATTCCTTTTATTAGATCTAACGTTAGACATATTATACACGGGTCTATTGAAAAAGGACATTATAACAGAATTTTTCGCTGACTATTTCGTCACACATACAAAAAACATTAACAAAAATCTGTCAGCGCTACCATGCATGGCGAAGCATGTGTCTAATATTTTGATAGTCTAAAACGAGGCTTGAAAAGTACAATAGTTAAGCTTTTTCCAATATTTCATTTTCCATTCCATTTTCTTCCACACTAATTTAACCTGCAAAGTTTTAAACAATTCGATCTTGTAGCTAGTTATTTAGAATTAGAAGTGGATAATAGAATAACTGGAAATGAAACCTCCTAACTCACTCTTCCTTCATTTCACATTTCATTTTGTTTATACCGCAATGTATTTATACTGTTTACAGAAGATCTATATATGCAATTTTTCATCTGATATAATTGTTCCTTTACTACTTGGTCAAACAAATATTCAAGTACAGCGACCTTCTTTATAAACAACATTTCCGGTAACAAGGTAAGCCACGTGACGTTTTCTTATCCAAACTAAAACGACAAAGGAACCTCTCCTCGTCTTTCGAGAATTTTTCGGACTACAACGCGGGAGAGAAATAAAAAAAACGAGCGTTAGACGGAAATGCACAAAAAGGAAGGACACGTAATAAAGAATACAGCGGAAACGACACCATATTCTGAAACAGATTTACTGAGTAACTTGAAATTATTATAACATTATGCAATGGAACCTCGCCTAAAAACCACCTCTCTTACGAGACCACTTCACTAATCGGAAATTAAGAACAACATTCTTCAGTCTCTCACCCTTCAAGCCTATTTCAACCTCACTTGGTAGAACACTCCATTAATCAGACCAGTGTTAGCTGGTCACTTGGGTGGTCTTTATAGCGAGGTTCCACTGTACGTTTATAACATATTGTACTGAATATGCACTTGGAATAGCGCACACATATTTTTAGCGCTGGGGATCTGAAATGCTATTTCCACTATCTTAAATAAGCGCAATGACGACAAGAATATTTCAAAATTAACGGTTGTGCAATTTCCTGACACGTACTTTTGCATTCCATGTGAAATTAAACATCGAAGTTATATAGATTAAATCATTACGTAGTCATGTTTTTTATAAAACACATTAAAATACTGTGTACACATGAGTTGACGACCCAACCTTATGAATAATTGTACATGTATTCATTTTGGTACAAAATTCTCAATTCATTCAGATCAAGACATAGATTAGCCTGTACCTTAAATGCAGTAGGTTTTTTTTGTCACGTCAAGAGACATTGTAGCGTTCTGACTTAGTGCTTAATATTGAGCTCGAAGAAAACTAATATTTGAAGTACATATAAAGTACATGTTAATGACAAAACAAAGCATTTTATTATATATTTGTGAAACATACCGGAGAGCGGGGGGGGGGGGGGGGGGGGGGGGGNNGGGGGGGGTCAGTGGGCTGACATATCATTCATCATTCCAATAATTTCGTCCAGAAATAAAGCTAAGAATACGTCTCTATATGAGTGAAATATTCCTGAGTGGGGCATTAAACAACAACAACAACAAAGCTACGAACAGTGTCACTTATGCCTGCAATGCAGTTCTTCTGTACATGCAAATATAGTAATATAATATTTTGAAAATTTGCAAACTCAAAGAACCACACGAGTATTTGGAACTTCATCTTGCTTTCAGAACTAGTTTTTATGATATTTATTTATTTGTCTCTCGTTCTTTACAGATCTTGATGTATTATGGTATATTTTCGCTGTCACTTCCTGCTGTGTCTTGGCTTTCTGCTTACTGTGTGCAAAGGTAAGGATCTTTATCAAAATGAATAATACTTCCTAGTCAATACATCAATTATTGCAATATCCATAAGTAATGGAGCCTCCAAACTCCGGGCATATCTATACCAAGGTAAATGACCAGCATAAGTATATTCATAAATAAAGTATATGGGTTCTAAAATGATATTTAAGTGTAAAATACTTTGACGTTAAAAAGGGAATTTTTATTTAATTCAATCTTTCACTTTCAGGTCAGTTCCAATTTGGAGTCCAATTAGATCAATATGATCGAATTTTACTAGATGATCCCGCCGGAAAGGTTTTCGGTACTGTCTGTATCTTGCAATTTGAAGATGAGGACGCTAGTACGGTCTGTAGACAACTAGGCTTAGGACAGCATGGAGCCGCGATTCCAGTACAAAACAAGTCGTCTTATTCCCATGCACTATTCAATGTGTTTTGTACGGGGATAGAGTCCAGCCTACAGCAGTGCGCGTATGAAACAGTGGATTATAATGGAGCCTGTCGGGGTGCTGAGGATGCTGGAGTGCACTGTTTTGGTGGTGGCACTAATAACTCGAGCAGTCAACCAAGCCCCAGTAAGTTGCTTAACAATGCCAATTACAGGCACCTACCTTATTGAACGTATGGAACCAAGTTACTAGGGGAAAATATATAATGCACTGGAGTGCCTCATCTATCAGTCAAATTCCTAATTTAGGTTAAGACAACACCAGGAGCGATTATTCAGTATTTTGATCATTCATGGTTGTTTACTTTTTGTTTTTATCATTTAGGTTACTTTTTAGGGAGAAAGACTTACACTGAGATTTACATAATACTTTCAAGTTATAAATAAAGTAAATTTAACACTCGTATCCACAAATTTTCGGCCACCTGCCTTTTTCAAGAGGTTGACGATAGTTACAATGTTTTCTACATAATTTCACATCCGTATCACGATTAGTATCATTGCGAATGCCTATCAATGTTATATTTGACATGTATATCGTATCTCCACGTATATGTGAATGAGTCTCCTCTCATAATGTTAAGCATAGACTATAAACGTGAAATCAATTTTAAAGCACGACGTGATGCAAATGATTTTTTTTTTTTACATTTTTATCAAAGAAATAAAAAGCGAATTTCAGAAATGTGAAATGTATATATACATAATGATTGCATGTTGGTTAGTATTAATGACGCCACACACCGTCAAAACAGAACAACAACAACACTATCAACCTAAGTAGTCCTATGTATCATGTTCATATATCATCAAGAGATATCTTTGAATTTTATTTTTCACTAAAGTCTCCACTTCAGGTCAATCCCAATTCGGAGTCGAAGTAGATCAGTATGGACGTGTTTTACTGGCGGATCAAACTGGACAGATTTTCGGTACTGTCTGTATGTTACAGTTTGAAGATGAGGATGCTAGTACAGTCTGCAGACAACTAGGCTTAGGCCAACATGGAGCAGCGATTCCAGTCCCAAGGAGCTCGTCATACACCCATGCAATATTCAATGTGTTTTGTATGGGAGTAGAGTCAAGCCTTCAGCAGTGCGCCCATGAAACAGTGGATTATAGTGGAGCATGTCACGGTGCTGAGGATGCTGGAGTGCACTGTTTTGGTAGCACTACTAATTCGAGCAGCCCAGCAAATACCGGTAAGTGGTTTAACATTATCCATTATGTATAAATGACTTCAAACAGAAGAATTGTACAGAAAACTTTACAAACACATTCGAACATTTAATGTCCAGCCAAACAATCTAGACTAGCAAAAGTTTGGAGGATAACCCATCCTTTGAAATATTTTTGACCCTCGATCTTTTCACATATTTATGCTTGATCTTTTTTATTTCATTTTTACATTATTTGTTGTCAGCTAAGTGCTTTAAACTTTGATTCCCTTCAATTCAGGCTATCCTAGAATGTTTCCGTTTCCCACAAGTCACTGATATAATTCTATAAATTCACGGTATCAAATCTCCATACAAATACTCTGTTATAGTCATGACATTTTCAGAGGACAAACAGAGGTGCACTTTCGATGTGGCACATGTATCGATGGACCGTCTTTTTAACAAATATTTGCTCAAGAACAGGCACATAACGCAACATGAAGTCCGTTGTATGATTGGCAACAAATTTTGAGTTATATGGTACAAATAATGTGTTCATTTACATGCATTTCCCAGTGGTGAAGTTTCGGTTTTACTATTGTCTTTTCACTTCAGGTCATGTCCAATTCGGAGTGGAAGTAGATCAGTATGGACGTGTTTTACTAGCGGATCAAGCTGGACAGATTTTCGGTTCTGTCTGTATGATACAGTTTGAAGATGAGGACGCTAGTACAGTCTGCAGACAACTAGGCTTAGGCCAACATGGAACAGCGATTCCAGTCCCAAGGAGCTCGACATACACTCATAAACTGTTCAATGTGTTATGTACGGGAGTAGAGTCAAGCCTTCAGCAGTGCGTCTATGAAACAGTAGATTATAATGGAGTCTGCCGCGGTGCTGAGGATGCTGGAGTGCACTGTTTTGGTGGCACGACTAACTCGACCAGCCAATCAAATACCAGTAAGTGGTTTAACATTATCCATTATATATAAACGACTTCAAATAGAAGAATTGTACAGAAAATTGTAGAAATACATTCGAGCGTTTAATGTCCAGCCAAGCACTGTAGACAGGCACAAGTTAAATTTTGTAAGATAGCCCCCTCCTTTGGAATATGTTTGACCCTTGGTCTTTATGACATGGTTGTGCTTAATCTTTTGTACTTCACCTTTTACATTATTTGAAGTCAGCGACGTGCTTAACTTCAATTTAGGCTATGCTAGCATGTTTCTATTTCCCGGAATTCATTGTTTTTATTCTATAAATTTACGGTATCAAATCTCCAAACAAATACTGTGATTTAGTCATGATATTTACGGAGGACAGAGGTGCAATTTCGATGTGGCATACGTGTCGATGTACCGTAGTTTTAACACATATTAGCTCAAGAACAAGAACATGGCGCAACTTAGCCTCAAAGAACCTTGGAAATAGAAGTTCCTTGTGCGATTGACGACACAATTTGAGATGTATGGTACAATTAATGTGTTCAAGTACATGCATTTTCCATTGGTGTAGTTTCGGTTTAACTACAGACTTTCCACTTCAGGTCATACCCAATTCGGAGTCAAAGTCGATCAGTATGGACGTGTTTTACTGGCGGATCAAGCTGGACAGATTTTCGGTTCTGTCTGTATGTTACAGTTTGAAGATGAGGACGCTAGTACAGTCTGCAGACAACTAGGCCTAGGCCAACATGGAGCAGCGATTCCAGTCCCAAGGAGCTCGTCATACATCCATGCAATGTTCAATGTGTTTTGTACGGGAGTAGAGTCAAACCTTCAGCAGTGCGCCCATGAAACAGTGGATTATACTGGAGCCTGTCACAGTGCTGAGGATGCTGGAGTGCACTGTTTTGGTAGCACTACTAATTCGAGCAACCCAGCAAATACCGGTTAGTGGTTTAACATTATCCATTATGTATCTACGACTTGTTCAAATTGTTCAAGTACATTTGAACATATAATTTCCATAAAAGTACCTTATTCTTGCAAATAAATTTAATTAGTTTAATTTTGGAAGATAACCCATCCCTTGGAATAACTATGTCCCTTTATCTTTTGTATTTCATCATTTACATTATTGCTTTCAGCGCCTTGCTTTTATTCGTGTTTCAAAGCAATCGAGGCTTCGCAAGCATGCTTCCATTTCCCCGAGATTAACTGGCATAATTTTATGATTTCACTGTATAAAGCCTGCATACAAATACTCTGTGATAGTAATGACAAATTCCACAGGAAAAACACAGCTGCAAATTCGATGTGACATATGTTTCACATATTTTGTCAAAATCATGCACATGACGTAACGTGGTCTAAACGAACCTTGAAAATAGAAAAATAGAAGGTCCCGGTGCGTATGACGAAAACGAAAATTTTAGTTATATGATACAATTTATGTGTTTAACTACTTGTATTTTCCATTGGTTAAGTTTCCGTATTACTATTGTCTTTCCATTTCAGGTCATGTCCAATTCGGAGTCGAAGTAGATCAGTATGGACGTGTTTTACTAGCGGATCAAGCNNTATGATACAGTTTGAAGATGAGGACGCTAGTACAGTCTGCAGACAACTAGGCTTAGGCCAACACGGAGCAGCGATTCCAGTCCAAAGGAGCTCGTCCTACATCCATGCAATATTCAATGTGTTTTGTACGGGAGTGGAGTCAAGCCTTCAGCAGTGCGCCCATGAAACAGTGGATTATACTGGAGCCTGTCACAGTGCTGAGGATGCTGGAGTGCACTGTTTTGGTGGCACTAATAACTCGAGCAGTCCATCAAATACCAGTTAGTGGTTTAACATTATCTATTATGTATAAATGACTTCAAACAGGAGAATTGCACAGAAAACTGTACAAACACATTCGAACATTTAATGTCCAGCCAAATAATCTAGACTAGCAAAGTTAAATTTTGGAAGATAACCCATCCTTTGAAATACTTTTGACCCTCGATCTTTTCACATGGTTATGCTTGATCTTTTGTACTTCATCTTTTACATTATTTGTTGTCAGCGACGTGCTTTTAACTTTGATTCACAGGCACATGACGCAACGTGGCCTCAAAGAACCAAACGAATAGAGGTCCGTTGTATGATTGGCAACAAATTTTGAGTTATATGGTACAAATAATGTGTTCATTTACATGCATTTCCCAGTGGTGAAGTTTCGGTATTACTATTGTCTTTTCACTTCAGGTCATGTCCAATTCGGAGTCGATTTAGACCAGTATGGACGTGTTTTACTGGCGGATCAAGCTGGACAGATTTTCGGTACTGTCTGTATGTTACAGTTTGAAGATGAGGACGCTAGTACAGTCTGTAGACAACTAGGCTTAGGCCAACATGGAACAGCGATTCCAGTCCCAAGGAGCTCGACATACACTCATAAACTGTTTAATGTGTTATGTACGGGAGTAGAGTCAAGCCTTCAGCAGTGCGTCTATGAAACAGTGGATTATAATGGAGTCTGCCGCGGTGCTGAGGATGCTGGAGTGCACTGTTTTGGCGGCACGACTAACTCGACCAGCCAATCAAATACCAGTAAGTGGTTTAACATTATCCATTATATTTAAACGACTTCAAATAGAAGAATTGTACAGAAAATTGTAGAAATACATTCGAGCGTGTAATGTCCAGCCAAGCACTGTAGACAGGCACAAGTTAAATTTTGTAAGATAGCCCCCTCCTTTGGAATATGTTTCACCTTGGTCTTTATGACATGGTTGTGCTTGATCTTTTGTGCTTCACCTTTTACATTATTTGTAGTCAGCGATGTGCATTTAATAGTGTTTTACTTCAATTTAGGCTACGCTAGCATTTTTCTGTTTCCCGGAATTCATTGTTATAATTCTATAAATTTACGGTATCAAATCCTCAAATAAATACTGTGATTTAGTCATGACATTTTCGGAGGACAAAGGTGCAATTTCGATGTGGCATACGCGTCGATGTACCGTCGTTTTAACACATATTAGCTCAACAACAAGAAAATGGCGCACCTTGGCCTAAAAGGACCTTGAAAACAGAAGTCCCTTGTGCGATTGACGACAAATTTTGAGTTGTACGGTACAATTAATGTGTTCAAGTATATGCATTTCCATTGGTGAACTATTGGTCTTACTATAGACTTTCCACTTCAGGTCATACCCAATTCGGAGTGGAAGTAGATCAGTATGGACGTGTTTTACTGGCGGATCAAGCTGGACAGATTTTTGGTACTGTCTGTATGTTACAGTTTGAAGATGAGGACGCTAGTACAGTCTGCAGACAACTAGGCTTAGGCCAACATGGAGCAGCGATTCCAGTCCCAAGTAGCTCGTCATACATCCATGCAATGTTCAATGTGTTTTGTACGGGAGTAGAGTCAAACCTTCAGCAGTGCGCCCATGAAACAGTGGATTATAGTGGAGCCTGTCACGGTGCTGAGGATGCTGGAGTGCAATGTTTTGGTAGCACCACTAATTCGAGCAGCCCATCAAATACCAGTAAGCGGTTTAACATTATCCATTATATATAAACGACTTTAAATAGAAGAATTGTACAGAAAACTGTAGAAATACATGCGAGCGTGTAATGTCCAGCCAAGCACTGTAGACAGGCACAAGTTAAATTTTGTAAGATAGCCCCCTTCTTTGGAATATGTTTGACCTTGGTCTTTTTGACATGGTTGTGCTTGATCTTTTGTACTTCACCTTTTACATTATTTGTAGTCAGCGATGTGCATTTAATAGTGTTTTACTTCAATTTAGGCTATGCTAGCATGTTTCCGTTTCCCGGAATTCACTGTCATAATTTTATAAATTCACGGTATCAAATTTCCGTACAAATACTCTGTTATAGTCATGACATTTTCAGAGGACAGAGGTTCTATTTCGATGTGGCACATGTGTCGATGTACCGTCGTTTTAACACATATTAGCTCAACAACAAGAAAATGGCGCACCTTGGCCTAAAAGGACCTTGAAAACAGAAGTGCGATTGACGACAAATTTTGAGTTGTACGGTACCATTAATGTGTTCAAGTATATGCATTTTCCATTGGTGAACTATTCGTCTTACTATAGACTTTCCACTTCAGGTCATACCCAATTCGGAGTGGAAGTAGATCAGTATGGACGTGTTTTACTGGCGGATCAAGCTGGACAGATTTTCGGTACTGTCTGTATGATACAGTTTG
>JACSZP010006538.1:0-12559 GCA_016161895.1 Pinna nobilis | reverse complement strand
AATAAATAAATGCTATACGCTTATATCAGACTATTTGTAGCGTTATTAGTGCAAATTGACTAGCACGTATGTAGTGGTTGGAATGTTTAAATTATATAAAAAACGCCCCCTTATGTCCTTATGCCGGTGGAGGGCTATAAGTTTGACCAATGTTCACACGAGAATGCGGCTTTTCCTGTCTCATCCAAAGGACAGGAATCCAGTCGAGGCAGCAGATTTGAACCTACGCTCTCACGACCAGAAGGCGACCACACTTACGACGAGTCACTACTGCTCATCTTACGTGTACATATCTACGTTTACAAGAGGTACATACTAGTGTATACACATGTACCTGTATTTGCGTATAACAAAACTGTACCTTGATCAACCATACACACGTCTTTTCTTTGTATGGGCCAGGATATCCTGATGTCTCCACAGTTCTTGTTTCTCCATCCGACAGGGTGTAAACAAACCCACAGCCTAGAAAAAAAAAAGTTTCTTATTTCTGAATTGCTTAGAAAGAACAAAGTACTGAATTTCCATTGATAATACCAATGTATACAGTAGTAAGGCTTGATGCATACTAATTAGAATATTTCAGAAATATCGTGCAGATTAATCTCCTCCTAGGCACCTGATCCCACCTCTGGTGTGTCCAAGGGTCCGTTTTTACCAAACTTTTTATATGTCTTCTTTACTTTATAGGGATTATGAGATCGATCATTGTTAGTTAGACTTTAAGAAACACAACATTCCTTGTCACATGACCTGTTTTACCGTCTCATGCAAAAGACACAACAATCCTGGTCATGCAGCCACGGAGACTCAACCCCGTACGTTCTCGAGACGAACTCTCATTATTATATCCATATTATAATGCAATCAAGACAAGTATGACCTGGCAATGATATATAAATACAATATTCATACGTTCTCTTTTCTATTTCCAATTTCCTTCAAACAATAATGATACATTGCATGGAACAGTAAGAAACCAATCTGAATTATAGAATAATATAAAGCCGTTTTTCTAAATCGATAGGTGCATATGACATAAATCAAACTTGATCGTGGAGTATTTTAAAAAAAAAAACTGTGAAAATATGCAAAGGCTAACACATACAATGGCGTTTCAAACTCTTGTCAAAATTAACGTACACGCTGTACATGTATTTGGAAAAGATGCTTATATTACAAATGTCCACAATTCTATTTACTGGTGATGCTATCAAGGGGAACGAGGTCAGTTTGTCGTTTTCGTCGATTAAATTGTAATAAAATGTAGGGGACCTGAACAAATTGCCCAATTTAATTGTTTATCACTACAATTAACAAATCTATGACCCATGTTTTTTGGATGATATGCTTACATTTAATTTCATTCTATGTCATAGTATTCTGAAACACCACATATCTATGTGACAATCGTATAAATGAGGTTAATTTATCTTTTTGTGCTTTATTACCCCTGCGCGTTTTAGTGTCCATTTATTGTAAGTTTAATACGACAGGTGCTATGGCTGAGGTGAAATGAACTCTCAGATGTAGACTACTTTACCTTCAGAAAAATGTCGATCGATGCTCTCACAGCTTTCCCCAGCTAAACCTTTAGGGCAAAGACATCTGCATTGGTTAACCATAAATCCATCGTTCTGACAAGATATTTGGTTTTCACACTTATCTGAAAAAAAATACACAAATAGTTCACCAAAACTCATGGACATGAAATAATATTAGTAAAATGACTTGGTAAAACATTATATTCACTTGCCTTGAAGTTTTATTGTTTTTCTCTGCTTAAGTTTTTACTCTTATTTTTTTCACATGCATAATGCTGAAGCAATTTCAGAATCTTTACCTTTTCTGAAATGACAGCAAACTAGTCTTGCAAAATCGCCAGGTGACCAGTCTGGACGATCCGGTTTTCAGATAAGTAAGCTGTCAATTCCAACCTAATAACAATTTATATGTCACACCGATTACACACAAAGGCTAATATCATTTAACCTCATGACAAAGCGTTGATCTTTGATGATAAATAGCATCCATAGAATATTTCTAAAATATGCTCTTTGAATTTTACGACGGTGGTGTATTGATACACAATGTTATTTTTTATGCAACAGAACATTTTCAAGAGATGTGCATGAACGTAAATTGTATAGTTAGTGTAATTATTCGGAATTTATCTCCTTCTGATACTTTATTCGCTGTCAACAGACCGTGTCAAGTGCATAATTCCCAAGTAAAATAAATTATACAAGGATATTCTACACTCATCATATATCAGTACTACGTTGTCAGTTATGATATCATTTTCTAAATGAAAAGTGAATACTGCCGATTGACAATGTTATATAGTGCCTATCTATTTTACATTTCCTTGTTTTAATTTAGTTTCATTTTTGCACTCATGGCAATTCTGAAAGTCAATTATTTAAGAAAATACTGTTTTTTTTTTACCAAGGGGATATCATTCCTCGTGTATTTCATTTGATCTTGACTGTTGACTCGGGTGTAATCGGTCAACATCGGATGCCTACTCCTCCATGACACCTGATCTTACCTCTATAGTATTCGGAACTCAGTTCATTTCCCTATTATTACCAAAACTATATATTGTTTTCTGGACAAATGTTTACTCGATACCTGTAATTTCTTACAATAAATATCACTTGCTGAAATTACGGTAGTAATACAAATCACACATGTACATTGTCTATTTTCTTTCGATGACAATACTTCAAATTGATAAAAAAAACTGTATGTACCTGAACATTTGTATGCCTCATTTATCGCCACTGCATCATAGAAACTTAATCCAGACCGCTGTCCCAGCAAGAAATCTAACAATTTGTCTTTAGCTTCGATCGTGTCGTTACCATCTTTGGAAAAAGCCTGAAATTGAGATTTAAATGGCAATATTGCAGTAGTCGCTCACAACATCAGCAAACTGTTTACATGTATCTGGATGTCTACATATATCCCTCAATTTATCATTTTTTGTTATTTACTTTCTTTATATATGCTGAGCGTATATAAACAATTTTCATGGGTAACACGTGGCGTGTGCGTTTTAAGAGATAAATCACTACATTGATCATTAACTAATAATCGCCTGAAATTTGACCGTTTATATGCAAAGGTGACACTAGCTATGAATGGACACTTGATGATATAGCATTTAATAAGCTATACGCATCTGACAGAACAATCAGTATACTGGGTTGGACAGAATTTACTTCGTTTTTGTTTTGGTTGATTGTATTGTTGTTTAACGTCCTATACAAGAATCTTTCACTTATATGAAGACGTCACCGTATAATAGTGAAGGGTGACATATTTAGCCTACGCTCGGCACTTATCGATATGTGTAGGTAGGGTTCTTTAACGTGTCAACACCTACTGTGCTTCAGGGCATCGGTTTTTAC
This sequence comes from Pinna nobilis, assembly GCA_016161895.1. Classification (NCBI taxonomy): domain Eukaryota; kingdom Metazoa; phylum Mollusca; class Bivalvia; order Pterioida; family Pinnidae; genus Pinna; species Pinna nobilis. The sequence goes on along the minus strand of JACSZP010006538.1, from coordinate 9,143 downwards.
TGTTTCAAACGAAAGACAGGGACAGTCAACAGCAGCATAATGCGGATTCGAACTCACGACCTCGCGATCACAAGGCGAACACGCAAACTACTAGGCCACGGCGGCACCACATCTTTTTGACATCAAAAGAACTAACATTGATATTTCAACACCGTACTTCACCTTTGGTCCATAATGCATTATTGACTGGACATCATATGGCGCCAAATTTTCAATTGACTCAAACGTCTTGAAATTGATCAATGCTTCTGGCTGTACATATTCCCAGTTTATCTTGATGCTGGTGTCTCGATCTGCACGATTCTGTTCGTGGAATAACCCCAATGAATGTCCAAGTTCATGAACCATGGTACCAGGCTAAAATATTTGAAACAGGAATATGTATGAATTTTAATGAGTGGTCCTTCAGTGTATCAAATTGCTCTCATTAAAGGCTATACTTTCTTGTACATTTAAGTGTATACTTCTTATTTTGTTGATATGCACAATAAAATTACCTTTGAATGTCATTGTTTTATCAAAAACATTTATCTCTAAAGACCACATTCAGAAATTATTTTTATTTAAAAATCTTAATAAAGTTGCCTCTATATAAGAGGCAACTGTTTATAACGGCCATTTGACTGCATACACTTTTATCTGTACAAGACATCGTATTATTAACGGAATGGGTTATCAATATTTGGTCACCAAAGGATTTGCACTCCGGCAATTGTAACGACTACATATTTGGGAATATTCGCATTTGTTTAATTTTCGTCGTTTCCACTGATGAAAATAAGATGAAGGTTAAGCGAAGGCGAAGATTACCTGCTCAATTGAAATACATGTACATATTTCACGTACAAAGCCCAGCAATAAGAAGCATGTCGTTTGTTATTGAGTCTTAAGTAAAGTCAATGTAAACCATTTCCATTTTTCTGAACAATGTATTTTGCATTTCGTTTTAAAATACGGATGATGACAATATTTCATTCAAATACGTAATTAAATGTAAATATAATATATAATAATATAAGCATATAAATTTTGTCTAAAATATATCCATGTGCTTTTCCGTGCAAAATCTGAATATTCAAGTCTTGTATCTTTAACATTGGATGTAGTTTTGCTAATTCATTGTAGGTAAATCTTATGCTGAACAATTATTAAAACCCTTGACTCTTTTGACTATTCTCAATATCTAGCACTTTCTCTAGTAAGTATTTTTTTGTCAATATATTATTTGTTTGTTTAGTTATCGTGTATTTTTATAATAAAATCTAAAAATGCAAAGCTATCTCGATGCAAAACTCATTGTAGCACATCGGTGATAAGTGCCAGATGGCATACAGGGAGAAAATGTGCAAAGGGGTAGAACTAACCTACTTGAAAAGTGAAAACAGATATCAGACACTGAAATGTGGACTTCTATCAGAGGTGTCTGTTGAATTATTAAAAAAAACCTTCACAATCTAGCACAAATAATCTACGAGCCACAGTCATCGGCTTATCAGGGTGCTATTTCAGCTACTGTTTCTATTGAACTAGAGTTTCTTAAATATGTACAACCTAGATAATCGCTTCGTATAGCGTGTTCACTTCTGCTTTAGCGAATCAACAATAACAGCAAAAAGAAGACGAAATTGTAAAATAAAGATCTTTGGCAGCGTGATATTGAGGACCGCCCGGATGTGTTTTGGCAATGTTTACAGTTCAACAAACTGTAGTTTTTGACATGGTGATAGCGTGTGTCGTACTGGCGTATGAATTTTTCTGAACTAAGTTTTACCTGAAGACATAATGTCTCATGTAACGTTATTGGTTGACCTTGTTGCTCTTGATAACCGACCATTGCAGCACATCTGTGAAATAAACAGAGAATGTGTCATAAACAGGCATTTCTTAACCTACAATATGTATATACAAGAATTATTATCAGTAACAATTTTCTTCTTTTTGTCACAATTTATTTGAAAATACATATCAAATAAGAATGGGTCAACAAGCGCCTAGGGAAGTTGATGCAAATACATGTACATTCATCCGTATTCGTAAAACATGATAGCAATAGCACTTACGTTATAGTCATTGATAAGGTCAACGACAGTGAAATATATATATACATTGTTGACAGGAAAACATGAGGGAAGAAATCAAACTAACTAGGGAACAGAAAATGAATTTAGAATACATGTATTTTCTTCTTCCTATATATAAGTTTCGGAAGGGGAGGAGAAAATATATGATTTCATGAGTTTAGTGAAAACATAATTGCGGTGAATTAGAAACGCAGGAAGGCAGCAATATTAGAACAATTAAATGGTCTTATTTTTATATAGTTCAGAGCGCTATGGGATCGTCATGTGCTAAAGCTTGTCTTAGCGTATTACCGTGAAATTGATACTTGCTGCTTGAAATTTCGATCTGATATAGTTAGGTGGAGGTTTACTTTATGTTTGCCTCTATAAATATCCTAGAAGCATGGGGTATTTAACCAAACAGATTCAAGAGAGAGAGAGAGAGAGAGAGAGAGAGAGAGAGAGAGAGAGAGAGAGAGAGAGAGACCCTTGTCCAGATCCGATATCTATATAATTGCCGTGTCGGTAAATCTGCCGTAAACTGTTGTACTCTCGGCTTTCTGATACCATGTTCACAAAATTGACACAAGTGTATATTTCCAGATGTCTTATAGCCATTTCCACATATCGTTTTGTCACTGGATTACCTGAAATGAATATACAACAATTATAAAATAAATCGAAAAGAGACAAACATAAAAACATGAAAAAATGTACATGTGAAGAAGGAAAAGAGGTACAAGAAAAGCTAATAATATCCACATACAAATAAATATATCCTGTTACTTTGAGGAACTGAATAAACATTTTGCTATCTTGGCCTTTTGGCATTTAAATGCGAATTTTATATCTACATTTGTAGTCAGTTTTCAATGGGTTGGCCTACAGATTCCTAGAAAAGGTTGAAAGTGAGAAAATTCTATAGAACCACTTAAGCCACAATTTGTTTTGAACGTCCAGCAATTTAGAAGCTTCATTTATAGCCCTATGTTCGAAACTCCTGACCGGTGAGTAGGGGGGGGGGGGGGTATCTTTACGGTGCTACCATCTACAGTGACGGGGCGCCGCAACCAAGTAACCGCAACTTTCGCTTCCTTAGCCAATAACTTGGAAAACGTTTAGTTGCTGTCTGATTTTTAAACACAATGAGGCGAACGTCACAAGACTATCGACTCTATCACTTGTGCAACAATGATTATTTGATACTCACGGAATTTCCTCTCTCCAGTATTGTACTTCCATGGAATTACACCTCCAGGCCATAGGTACAAGTCCAATCTGGTAAATTTTCGTTTCTCAGCCTGAAATATTGATGCAAAGGAAAATCAAGATGTTCTTGTCAGAAGCCAACATGCGCTTTCAAATGACAAAATCCTTCAAAATCATTAACATGTAACAGCATTGGGTTCTTATAGTGTATCTACACTCGATACCGAACTGAAGTTATCTTTTCCATTTTGGACGTTATAAAATCCAAGGTTATCCAAATAGTACCTAACCTTCGTCTTTAAAACTTACAAAATACCCATAGCCGTAAAGTAGGTACTTCAGCAATACTGTGCAGTTGGTATTCTAGAAAAGATATTAATTGGGTGAAAATGAAAAAAAATCAAAGCAGCTTTTAAAAAAATTTAAAGACACGTCACTTCGGTAAACATCACAGTTTCAAACCATATGATAATTTTACTCTTTATATGCTACAACAATTGATTCCAATTAAAAAATTAAAAAGGCATTATGGCATTATCGACAGCATAACAAACAGTAGGAATTCCAATAGGAACCAATTGTGCCTCTCTGTTCATATACAGCGGAAGTCCTTCGAGCTTCTGCGTCACACGAGGAGGGCAACTAGGCTATATTGAAAAACTTGTGTCCAATCCATTTGCAATGTATCAAACATACGATCATGCAATAAATTATGTGTAATCTAAATGTGGCCTTTCATTGGACATTTAGATATATGCTGAAGAAACTGATTAAAAAAACTATCTACTTATTTTTTTATGCAGACGAGAAATCAACAACCAAGACACCCGATAAAGGTCACGATTTCGATTTTCTATCGTCCACTTTCCGTATTTGAGCGGTAAAATCCCTTGTATGTCTGCGTGTAGTATTTATATTTCATGGATGATTCGATATGCCAGGACATATTCTATAAATGGACATTTTATAAACAGATAATACTACTAACTAATAGGATTTTTTCACAAGGATTTCAGAAATAGCGATTAAAGTCAATATTTCGCAAATTTTACGGCCGGGATAACGACCTTGTTTGCAAACACAGTATTTCATTGAATTAAATTTTGAGTTGTCTATTCGATAGTACAAGTAGGCCTGGTAGTTAAGTCGCTTTTAATGACTACGATCCGGATTCATATTTCCTTGTTACTTTTGATTTGACTGTTAACTCATGGTGTTGTCAATTAGCATGGTACATGTATGCTTACTGCTCCTTGGCACCTGATCCCACTTTGGGATTTTCAGATGTTCGTCTTTATCCCGTGTTAATTAGATTTGTATTGCAGTACGGGGGAATGAGTTACTTGATTACTCAATATTTTTTTCATTTGATCCAGTTTCCGTAGCTTCAAGAGAACTTCCAAATCAAAACTTGTGTCTCGCACACTTCACGAGATTTTCCATATCCTCTGTAAGTGCAAAGTTAAATAGCAACTGGATGGCACACGTTTTGATTTTAGTTCGGAGTTGGGTTTTATTTCACAATAAATGAATGTACATGTAGCCTAGTCTATATTGTCCTCAGTGCGACAATGGTCTCATACAGAGTAAATAAAGAACAAATTATTGTTGTTTAATGCCTCACTCACGGGTCAAGCTCATTATGATATACAAATTGTATCCGAATTGTCTGTTAAGGCATTTAGATTCTTGTCTGTGCTCGGCTCAGCACCTAAAGTCATTGTCTAAGAGGGGACTTGAATGTGTCGACACATTCCATGACGTTGGACCTATATAATTATGTATGTACGTTTGACGTAGGAATTAGGAAGAAATCATTTTCTCTTCGCGATTGGTTCGATGATTAGTGTCTCTAAGTATCGTGCAATTTGCACTTGAAAATTGCTAGTTTTGTTATTCAGGCATCAAGGCACTAAATGCTGACACGAATGGTTCTCACTGTCACAGGAAAAGCAAGCTGCCTACAAAGAGGTCCGAAGTTGGGAACATTCGACCCTCTGATTTAAAAGATGGACAATGTACCGCCTGACGTGATTCAAGACATCTATGATTAGTACATACAGACCTACGTACCTTACTCTCATCAGCAATAATGTCTCCCTCAATTACGCCATTTAGGTTACCGCTTTCCTCTGCTGGTTCTAATTTTTCTGTGACCTGTGAAATTTTGAATAAATCATTATTATGGTTTGTTCAGATTCTGGAACTATACCTTTCCAGACCAAGCCAAGAGGTTGTCTTCAGTTTTGTTCAATTACTCGGACTGAGTTTCCCAACAGTACCCGTATACTTATGACTATGTGTATGATTATATATTTTCCATTCACATAAATAAAATTTCTTCCCCGCTCAGCCATGTCTGAAAGTTTATATTTGAAGAGAAACATATTTGACCAGTAGAAACTGCAATCTGTCAAGGAGAGAGACGAGATCTTTTATTGACGTTACATCCGGAAAAAATGACTCCAGCAAAATTATCAAGAAAAAGAAGAGTGGTATTTAGGCATATTCACAAAAGAAAAATGGCAATTTAGCAATTTTTACATTCCCTCTTTTTTTGGAAAGGGGGAGTTGTCGATATTTTAAGTGACCCTGTTCAGTTTGCATTACCAGACCAGGCGAATCTGAATACTTACCTGTAATATGGTAGAACTTCCCTCTAGATCAACATTTTCACCTAATTTTCTGTGCTGCAAATGAGAAAAAAATATAATGAAAACAATGCTAAAACAATATAATGAAAACAATGCTAGAACAATGCTGATGGTGATGATTACTTTTATCATTACAACGTAAAATAAAGGTATTTTTCATAAAATCATCAGTTTCTTAGAAAAATTGACATAAGCAATCTTATCCGGAAATACTGTTTCCGGTTCTTCTCAAGTTTAGTTTGAAGCTTAGAACTTAGTCATCTTATTCAGGAAAATGTTTGGAGCTTAATTCGATCACAACAAAAGCACATGGACGCTGGTGTTGAAACACTGTTCAAAGCAAAAGAAATGAAAATGTTTGTGTAGCCTAATCTTTAAATTATCTGTTCAGGATGTGTGCAGTGCGATGTTTAAAGTTAAATACTGGAGCACTTATGCCATATATTGGACTTGGTACGTATATGATCCAGGGCGACAAAGGCAAAGAAGTAATTGATAAAGCGATGTTTATTGGTTATAGATCGTTTGATACAGCTCTGTCTTATGGGAACGAATGTGATATAGGTGACGTAATCATCAGCAGGGAGAAGAGAGGTCAAATCAAAAGGAAAGACTTATTTATAACGTCAAAGGTCCCGTCTATTTACATGTCCCCGGGGGACGTCATATATAGCGTGGAACAGTCGCTAAATAACTTAAGAACTAAGTATGTTGATCTCATGTTAATACATCATCCCTGGGGGTTAAAGAATAATGGGAATGGTAACTTCAAACCAACTGACAGTGAAGGAAATCCTGAATTTTATCATTCAGATTTGGTTCTTACCTGGAATTCTATGGAAAAACTTGTAACATCGGGTAAATTGCGAGCCATTGGTATATCTAATTTTACAATAGACCAAATGGAGAGAATAATTAATAAATGCAGGATACATCCAGCCAATTTACAGTTAGAATGCCACGCCTATCTTCAACAAAGAAGCATTCACCAATATGCAGCATCAAGGGGGATAACTCTCACAGCATATGGACCACTCGGTGCGCCAGCTCGACCTCAGCATCACCGGAGTGAAGGAGACCCAGTTCTATTGGACGATCATGTGATCGAGGAATTATCAAATAAATATAGAAAAACAAGAGGAAACATTCTCTTACGGTGGCTGTTACAGAGGGAAATAGCAGTTATACCAAAGACTAGTAGTGAAAGTAGACTCAAGGAAAATCTAGAAATTCACGATTTTGAACTGAGTGATATTGACATGAGGAAAATAGCGAAATTAGACAAGAGATTTAAATACTTCCGATTTCAGAACTTAAAAGGTCACCCAGAATATTTTGAGGATGAGGATTTTTAAGATTATAATTGTAAAGTATGTCTGGTGTAATTAAATGTTTATTAAATGATGCATGTTTTTCAATTTTGAAAAGTAGATTTATTTCCATAAAGCAACACTATTAGAGTGTGCATGAAAATACTTACAGTGCATTTTGTCATACATTTGAAAATAATACCAGTGGCGGATTCAAGGGGGAGGGGGCGTCTCCCCCACAGTCCGAAAGTTTCACAGATTTATTATATGAGAACAATTGAAATTGATTGTACTGAAAATGATATTTACAATTTATATAATTGCTTTAATAGGATCTATGTATGAGGAAATCATCGATTTCAAAGGGATGAAATCATTAAAACATCCCATGAATTCATTCAGTTCTCAAAATTAATTAATCTTACATCTACTCTGAAATCTATTAATTGAAAACTGCAAGATGAAGTAAAATTGAAAATCATAATTTGTTCACTTGTAATTCATATGCAGACAAATGAGTACACATGCATCCACCCAGAGCTAGCTACAGGTAGCCATTTAACATTGCGACTAAGAGGGCGGACGGATCAGTGTTATGTGTCGTTATGAGCACGAGATATCAAGCCTTCAATCATTTTTATCAACATAATGTATCCCCCTATATCATGCGCGGATCCACTATATTTTTTTTAGGGAAGAGTATCGTACTTGTGACAAGAAAATCATCTAAGCATCGTTTACCGTACCAATGATCATAGATGCATATATACCGGTACATGTATATGGTATATACTTTGCAGATTATAGGGGATGGGTCCCCCTCTCTAGATCCGCGCATGTATATATGCATGAGTTCAACTCGATTTCCGGAAAACAGTATAGAAAATATAACTTGACAACATCAGTACGGGCACAGGCTTGGAATCGAAAACTGTTAATACATCGTAGTAGTATGGGTACTTTACCTGATCAATGATAACAAATGGCGAAACATCGAAATCTACGATTGACAGTGCCAGGACAAGGGACCAACAGAACGCCGGCATTTTGTTCAAATGTTGTAGAGGGTTAAATCTTTTATTGTTCAGTTCATACAGTTCAGTTGAATTGTACTCATTCGGTGCTCACGGCGTTCTTGAAGTCACCATTTGTGGATCCAGACGCTTCCACAAACAAATATGACTGTGCTGTTGTTGTTATTGAGTTGTTGTTCAACAAGCCACTAAACATCCTTAACTTGTACGGAGACCCGGCGTATGATGATGAAGGACTTTAAAATTGGAATACTTTGCGACATTAGACCTAGATTTCTACAGTCTCATCCGAATGACGAGAAAACTGGTCGCCTCTACCCACGCTCAAACCCTCGACATCGGTATAAAGTATAGCAGTTAACAACTGAGCCATCAAAAAAAAAAAAAAAAAAAAAAAACTATGAAAAGAATATGTCCGGAACCGCCGTAACCGGGAGGTTAGCGTGTTCGCCTTCTGACCGTGAGATTATGGGTTCGAATCCGCACAAAACTGCGGTTGGTCGTCCCTATCCTCCGGAGAAGACTGTAAACCCGTGTCGGTGCGTAAAAGTAACTTTTTCTGCTTGGGCCATAAGTGTCAAGCAGAGACCAAAATGTTTGCCCTTCACCGACCCACACGGTGACGTCTGTTTTGGTCCCATAGCACGTTCGCTACAGATGTAACATAGTTTAAAATCAAATTTACTATATGTAACACTCTATATGTTTAGATATTGCCTAGTGACTAGAAAAGTAACTTTTTCTGCTTGGGCCATAAGTGTCAAGCAGAGACCAAAATGTTTGCCCTTCACCGACCCACACGGTGACGTCTGTTTTGGTCCCATAGAACGTTCGCTACAGATGTAACATAGTTTAAAATCAAATTTACTATATGTA
>JACSZP010006533.1:0-14896 GCA_016161895.1 Pinna nobilis | reverse complement strand
TACTAGTGTCTTTAAAGTTACTGCTGTTGATGCTGATAATAATGTAAGTGAAATTTTGTTCCTGGATGAAGAAGTCCTTAGGGTAACCCAGGGTATCTAAACTGTAAACTAAATGCCAATATGAAAATAACGTCTTGCATTACTTGCAATAAGCAACAAAAACAGTTAGCTGCAGCCAATTTTTTATCAAGCAGTCTTAACCACGCAATCTGGATTATATCTGGTTTCTTATCTTTTGGACAAGGCTTATGGAACATAGACCAGTGCTTGAAATGCAGTGGCAAATGTGATAACACTGACTGATATTTTTTTTGTGATGGGGACATGAGTTTTAATGGATTGACATGTTGAATGCTATTAATCAAATCATTAATTTGTTATACCTTTGTGACACTGCAGTAGAGTGTCTGTCTTTTGACCAGGAGGTTCAATTTTTGAAGTTCTCAAGAGATGGCTGTTTTTTCCTGTCATTTGGATGAGATTGTAAAAACTTAGGTTCTCTTTAATATAAATGTAAGTGTTGGCATCTTGAAGATCCCTGACTACCTAATGGTAATGAGTCCTTAGCATAAGCCAGAATTTGAAGCCCTTCATTGGTATTCAGCGACATCTCCTTATGAGTGAAATATTCTTGAGTGGGATTTTAACAACATCAACATGACAGCAATAAACTAGAATTTATTTGCAGTTCTAATTTGAGACATTTATTTGCATCTTAACTTAAACAACAGCAAAAAATGAAAATATGTTTCACAAAGTTAAAAAAAAATGTTTTTGTTTTTCAGTTTCTTGGTGATTTTTTTTTTATTGATTTGATATATGATGGTATGGTTATTTTTCAGTTTAATGTTCTTGTTTATCAATAAATCTCAATCTTACATTCCACAGCAATTTTCCACCATTACCTATCAACTGGTGGGTGTAGATTCAGCTCCAAACTTCTTCACTATTGATTCCAGCACTGGTGACATTCGACTTACTGCATCAGTATCCCTGGACTCCACCACCACCTACAGGGTATGGATTACATCACTCCTAGTTTCTATAATGTAGATATAGAGCACCATGTATGTCCAATAGATTTTGACTTGAAAATAAAATTTGATACAAATGTCAATAAAGTACATACAGTTGTGAGTCATTATTTATCATTCAGGCTAGCTTTTTCTCGGATATCCTGGAAGCTGTGCCAAGGAATTTAAAGCCTAATTGTTAAACAACTTGCCATATCCTTTTTCAAAAGACGATTAGTATACATGTACAATCAACCAGTTTTAAAAGACCTTCTACAGGAAGGAGCAAAAAAGGGTCACATATGACAGGTGGTCTTAATTCAGGTGATTTATGTAAGAAAAGGTCGTTTTGGAACCAGAAATTTAGGTCACAAGACAAGTAGTCCTTTAATTCAGTGGGTCGCTAAGGTAGGTTAGACTATATTGATAAGTCTTCCATAGATTACATGCATTTTATCATTAAATAGACAAAAAAAATTTCTTCTCAGGGACTAGTGAAAAATTCATCATCTTTGATCCATAAAGGTTTGAATGAGCCATCTGTAAAATTAAATCAGTGTGGATGGCACTTCATATTACGTATCACTTTCAATAGTAAGATAAAATCGGTATTATAAATGTTACTTTGGTTGCAGTTGCTGGTTCAAGCCTATGATAATGGATACCCAGCTCTCTCAGATACAGAAGTTGTTACAATTACAGTCAACAGGAATTTACAGGCTCCTGAATTCCAGCAAGCTGTATATAATGTAACAATATTTGAAAGTCAAAATCTGGGAGAGACTATTGTAACTGTGGTTGCTACAGATCCTGATTCTCTGGTAAGATTTTCTAAAACGCTGACATTTCGAAGTCGTGATTTAAAACTGAAAACTTTTTACTTTGATGTACATTTTTATGTAGTATAGAAGTAACTAAATTTATGTTTGTAAAAATGATATCATATTATAATTCTACAGACTTACATACATCATATTCATTGCTCAACACAGCCTTAAATGTACAGATTTTTTAGTTACATTTATTCCTTTTCAAACAGTGACAAATAATACCCCACGTAAAGAAATGTATTCTTTTTACTCGGTCAGTCTGATTACTTTTCAAAGTTTGAATGTAGTAAATAGAGTGAAATGTATTCTTACAGTGTATTTTATTTACTATAGAAATGTTTTATTAATCAAGTGATGGATAATTTCAGACAAACCAAAACGATGTGGAGTACATAGCCACAGGATCTTCATCAGCATTGAATTACTTCTTCATAAATCCCACCACTGGTCAGATATCAGTGAGACGTCCTCTAACTGACGATATCAACACTGTAACCAATAGCAGATATCAGGTACTGTTAATGTTTTCTAGAGACTACAGCTTCTTTTCTACCATTTTGTTTTGCTTTTGGCTATGAACTTGGCTGCATTCAAGAGAAAACATTTCTTAATACATTTGTGTTCAGTTCAAATATTTCAGTGTTTTCTGAATATAATGTTATTTTCTTTTGTGTGTGTACTTTCATGGCAAAGTTTGGTAGATTTATGGAAAAGATGCCCTGCTATACTACAGATACATGTGAGACTGTGAGCTATTTAATTCTGTAGGCCATATCTTTGCTCACACTTACAAATTTCATTTATTACAGATGACTGTAATTGCCAGAGACAATGGCACCCCACAACTTCAGACTAACAGTCCAGCATTAGTAGATATCAATGTAATAAGAAACCAGTTTGGGCCAGTTTTCATCAACACTCCTTACTCTGACTCAATACCACAGACTGTACCATCAGGAAGCAGTGTCTACCAAGTAACAGCCACAGACTCTGACAGCACGGTATTTATTGATTTGATGAAGCTCTTTTGTATTAATTCAGGTCTCATCAGATTTCTTTTTTCTGTTGTCTTTACTTTGCACTTATTTTCTAGACTTTTTATGGTAGTTGATATTAAGTATAATTTTATAAGTAGTGTAAAACTTTATCATTATTGGGAGTTCCTGTGATTCTATCTAATTTTGGTAACAAGAATTATAAATACAGATTTTTTGTATATCTGACTTTTGTAGGAAAGTTATTGAGATCGCTTTTCTATCTGATTTTGAGTCATTGAACAATAAGTATCAAAACCTTTATTTCAGGCACCCTACAATTCAGTTTCCTACAGCATCATTTCTCAGGGCAACTCCAATTTGTTTGCTATCAACCAAAATGGAGTGATATCAACAACAAGTTCCATCTTCAGTGGAGCAGACTCTGTGTACAATGTAAGTTTAATTATCCCCTCTTGTACCTATAGGGATTTGCCTCTGTCAAATTTATAGTTGATATTGAGCTTTGTTTGAAATGGCAAATTATATTTTTATCCTCTAGTTTTTGCCAATAATCCAAGTTATGACTAAGAAATACAAATTTGGGGTTATATTTTGCCAACTGTAAAATTCTATTGTGCCAGTACTTTAGTATTTATCATAAACATAATAGGGTTAAATTTTGATCTACTTGATAAAGATTTCATTATAATATGCAAAAAATTCCTTTATGAGCCAAAATTCTACAAAATTTCAATTCCAGTGACTACGACCTTCTTCCCACAAAAGAAAAAAAGCTGACTTATGAAATATCTATTGCATGATTCTAGATAACAATGTCATACATAACAAAGCCATCCATTAATTAAGAAAGTTCTTTATGTCTTGTGAAATATTTAAAGGAATTGTCAATACTGATGTTTTTGTTCAAAGTTACTGAGATTGCTGTTAGAGATCAGTTTTATGTCTTTGTTGACACTTTTTGGTTTTGTTTTTTACAGGTATTTATTATGGCATCCGATGGAGGCTCTCCAAGCAGAGTTGCTTATCAGACTGTTACTTTCACTGTTGACCGTAATTTGAATGCACCATTCTGGATTACACCAGGAAGTGGATCAAACTATCAGGCAGTCACACAAGTTTTAGAGACAGCAAGCTTTGACACTACCATATATCAGCTGACTGGCACAGATCAAGATACTTCTGTATGTATATCTGTTTATCATCCTTGTTTAAAGATACTATTGGACTCATTCAGCATAATTTGGTCGTACATGTATACGAGGAAATGATTGAAACATACTTATGGATTTTACTAGCAATATACAAATCAAAAAAGGTCAAATTGATGTTTAAATGTACTTAGTGTTAATGTTTTGTCCATGTAAATATTTCTACATAAAAGGCATCAACCATGTCGGTCAATTTGGTCAACATTTATCTCTTGGTGATTAAGTATAAAACCTCAAAGGGTATTGTTTATTGCTTAATTATTACAGGCACCCTACAACACTTTGGTTTACACGTTAGTTGGAGAAAGTCCAGGAACCCAGTACTTCCAGGTTGGATCAACTGATGGTAGAATCACACTTAGGTCATCTCTTTATCAGGATACGGTTAACAGCCAGTATACGGTATGTGGTTAGGCACAAAGCTGTTAAGCTCTTCACTTTAGTTCACTGTTTAGAAATTTTATATTAGTTGGCAGTAAGTAGGGTGTGTTTACACTTTAATTCTTAGTCTTATATGATTGTCATATTTATCACTTAGTCCCTGTAATAACAGTGGAACCTCACCATTAAGGCCACCGGAGATACTGACTACAATTGTCTAATTAGTGACGTGGTCGCCAAAGTGAGATGAAAATACCCTAGAATAATGGTAGTCAGACTTAGATTTGATGTTCTTTGTTGTGAAGTGGTATCTTAAGTGAGGAGGTCTTTAGGCGAGCATCCACCAACTGGATTAATTGATAACATTACATATGTACCTTTATATCTTACCAAATACATTATGGACCTATGATTCAGATCTTTTTACACTATGAAAACCTAACTTTTTCATAGCTGACTCATGTCTTTTCAAGCTGGTCTAGAATTAAATGATCCCGTCACTTGGCGTGGATTGTTTTTGTGTTAGCCTCTTACTTGACAGAAAGAACCTTTATTTTATTTTGATATTGAAGATAACACCATATGAAAAATTATATATTTCATATAAAGATTTACACTAATATATGAATGACATGGGCTCAGACATGCTATAGTGAAGGCTTAAATCATTGATTGATAAAGTTGAAACACTAGAAAGAAATGCAAATCATCTTAATAAGGTCATTAGACCAAATATTGTCAGCTTAAATGATTAGCCTCTTCATTCCTTTTTTACTTTAATTCTGATGATGGAGTGAAATGGTAAGCTGAAATAAGTATTCATGTTATTGTACAATGTTTTTCAATCCTTTTTTGTAGCTAATTATTGCACTGAGTGATGGAGCTGGACGACAAGCTGCTCAGAGTGCTACTGTAACCATTAATGTACTCAGAAACTTGAATACACCTTACTTCATCAATGAACCATACAGTCGTATTATCTCTGAAAATCTGGCCACATCAACCAGCATCTTCCAGGTCACAGCTAGAGATGATGACCAAGCAGTAAGTACCTACGTTGTGTTGGCTGATCATGGCAACCATCTTGTTCGATGTAAACTCCTAATTATAAAGTCAGACAGAAGTCTGATATTTGTTAAGTGTCGAGTTATGTACAGACACAGTATGATAAACATTGACTGTATTGCTTAACATAGTAAATTCTTTCAATGATTGATGTTATCTTATGTTAAGCTAGAAAAGTCATCTTCGAAATGGAGAATAAAAATTATTAATTATTATTAATCATAGAAGATGCCAGCAAAATTAGTAAAACGGCCTGATTGGCCAATTTCATCAAGTAATTCAGGTTTCTGAAATATTGAATCATTATGAATTATTCTGAAAAAATAGCAATTGTTCTGATGCAATTATACAGTGCATATTTAGTTGATAAAGAAAAATAGCATCTGATCTTGCTATAGGTTTTATGTAAGAAAGAAATAAATTTCTATATTTTGTATTTCAGAATACCTTTGAACAAGTGCGATATGAAGTTATTGGAGATGGAACAGCATCAGTCTATTTCAGCATCAATGCAATTAGTGGAGATATATTCTTACAACAGCCACTGGCCAGTCAGTCTGATACAGTGTTTTATGTAAGTTTTATGTTCCATTTTGAAAGATCTGGGACGGAAGAGGGACTAAAAATATGGAATTTCACCACTTCACAGAGATTTATAATAAATGACTATTTTTATTGAATAACTTCTACAGCCATAGGGTAACACAGAAAAATCTCATTCTGCCATCTTACACTGGTAATTATGCAAGAAATTTCTTTTCCTTCAAATTTTATTTTCTAGGTGATTTCAATTGTTGCATCAGATTTGTAAGACCCATGAAGTTCACATCTGAGAGATACTCATTATGGCCCCTCCTTATTTGAATGAAGATTTTTCAAATTAGGTTTCAAATTAGACTATAATTAACATTTTGTTTCCCTTAAATGTTGTAGTTGCATTGGAAAAGTGACTTCATGTCATGCTCATAAGATAACTAACTATTTGTTGCAGGTGCGTATTAGAGCATATGATAATGGTATCCCAAGCAGGAGCAACACGTCCCTTGTTGTGGTTACAGTGAACAGAAATCTCAATCCTCCGGTCTTTGTGCAGACTTCGTATGGTGCTAATCTTCCAGACAACAAAGCATTGGGAGAAACCATAGTAACAGTTACAGCAAATGATGCCGATACTGTGGTATGTCTCTTTCAAGATATCAGACATCATATGTGGATGGTTAACATTGTAAAATGTTTTGAAGAATGATTTTCCCCCTGTTTTCCATAGCTCTTTCTCACCAATAATTTACATTGTTGTCACATATTACTGATACAAGCTAATTCTTAAGCATTGACAAAATTAAGAGAATTGCGTTAGTGATCTTATAGTTCCAGTACAGTGTATATGTAACCCTGTCAGTTTTGAATATTTTGGCTAACCTAATTTTATGATTAGGTGTAAAATTACTTTGAAGTATAAGTGATACCAGCAAGTCTCCATCTTGGAAATGTTTCATTCTTTTGTACTGGGCCTGTACAGTGGTGTTGTGCTTGGTGCTGAACACTGTGTTTCTTACTTCGACTAAAAGAATTGTTTATTTTTCAGTCTCCATATAAGGATGTGAGGTATATACTGAAGGGAAACACACTTGCACAAGAGTTTTTCTATGTTGACTCCATCAGCGGAGCAGTTTCGTTGAGAAAGGCTCTGACAAGTGATACTCAACAAAGCCAATTCTATCAGGTAATTGACATAAGTATGTGTAAGTAATGTATATGTAGACAGGTGTAGATGCAAAATTGAAATAGATAAATATTGATTTGTGTAAATTATCAAAACTTGTGAGAAAAAGAAATTCCAATTTGGTCCTCAGTGAATTAGAAAGGTGACATTTACTTGTTAACAGCTTCTCTACTTCAATTTTGAAGTTTCATCAGTAATAAGCATGGCAGGTTTGTGTCTTTTTAATCAGCCCAAAATATTGATTAAATTTCTTATTTCTGGCGATGCGCATAAAAGAATCCAAACTGCTTTGATAGAAATTTTTAACTTGGGAAATTATGTAGTATTTTCACCTTCATATAAATAAAGATTTCTTTGTAAGTAACAATGAAACTCAAACAACTACAAGATTTTACTTTAGGAATATTTAACCATGTATTGTAAATTGTTTTGTTATAGATGTGAAAACACATACAAAGCATTGAGGTTTCTATATCTTTGACTTGTAGTTGACAATTGGAGCATTTGACCTTGGAAATCCTAGTCTGTCAGCCTCACAGGATGCAACAGTATCAATTTCTGTGGTCAGGAACACCCAAACACCATTTTTCCTGCAAAATTCTTATGCAGTTACCATCCAGGAGAACCAAGCTATTGGCTCATCTATCATTCAAGTAGATGCCAGAGATGATGACACTACAGTGAGTTTTACATGTCCCCACTTTTAGTGTTACCTCTGTTAATCATTCTGTCCTTCCTTCGTAAAATTCAGTTCCCGTTAATTTTCTCAGTAATACATGATTATTTTGAATCAAGTTTTGGTATTTACCTTTGCTGTGAGAACACCTAGGTCAAGTTTATATTTGACGGGAGTTTAATCATTTTTAGCAGAGTCAAGTCCCTTGGACATAGAATATTTTAGAGGTCAGATTCGGAACGTTGCTGTCAGTGTGTCATTTGTATCACTCTGTACACATCTAGTTACATATATGCTTTATAATAATTTTAATGACATAGAAAATTACTTAATATTGTATTGAAATACAAAACCTTATCATTCATTTCAGTCTCCTTTCAATGTTGTGACTTTGAGTTTAATTGGAGATGACAAAGGTCCACAGTACTTCAACTTTAACACAAGCAATGGTGTTGTGACTGTACGACAAGATCTCCGACTGGACACAGATACGTTCTTCAGGGTATGTATTTCATTCATTAAAAAAATCCCCAAAAACAAACAAGGAAAAGAAATAAAACATTAAAACAGAACAATATTTGATTTTTAAGTTTATGATTAAAGAATGCACTTGCTGAGAACATTTGGAACAAATTTTGTAAAGGTAATAATCATGAGCAGTCATTACGATAATTACTAATTTGTAGTGTACACATTAATATTACTGTATGAGCTGATATGTGCTCATATGAATTTACAGTAAATGTAAATATTTAGTCATGTTATATTTTCTTATATTCTGTTTTATAACATGTAAACTCGGTTTCTTTAACCACTTCCATTTTTTACATTCTATTCTGGTTATTGATTTATACTTTTGACATTTCAGCTGCGTATTCAAGCTCGTGATGGAGGAAGTCCGTCTCTCAGTGCTATTGCACTTGTAGACATCACTGTGAGGCGTAACCTGTTTGCTCCCCAGTTCACTGACCTTAGCTATGAGACAACAATACCAGAGACACAGAGTGTTGGAAGTAGTTTTATTCAAGTACTGGCCACTGACAGTGATGCTAGCACACCTCATAACTTGACATCATTTGCCATTAGGACAGACCAGACCAGCAGTTTTGCTACCCAATTCTTTGAAATTGATGCCAGCTCTGGTTTTGTGTATATCAGACAGTCACTTTTGAATGACAACACCAGAACAACCAGATTCACGGTAAGTTCCAATTTGTAAATGCATTGAAACTTATTCTGTATGATAAGTGACAAANNAAGTATTTTTGTAGAAGGGGATCAGGAGGATAAGAATATAAGTAATAGTACAGAATCTGCACTAGTTACCATCACTGTATACATGTAATTCATATTACTTATCCAATTGTGTAAGAGGTTTTACTGTAATAGAGGATAAGGAGGATATGAATATGTAGCTGGACAGTATCCTTACTGTGTGTTTTCATGCTTATTTCATTCCTTGTGTAAAAAGTTGTAGAGGAATTACTGCCAGTTCTGAATATGGATGTGGATGAAGACAAACATTAATAGAAAAAAAAATCATATCCACAAAATAATTATTTTAGAATAAATTCATTTTGTTTTTCAACTGTGATTTAGATTTGCAAAGTATTTTGCTTTACTGTAATACTGAGATTGCTCTCTTTGAATATTGCTCTCTATGATTGTAGATGACGTTTTATCTGAAAATACTTTCAAAATTAATCTTCTTACAGCTTACAGTACAAGTTTCCGACAGAGGTGTCCCAACACTGACCAGTACACAGCTGGCCACTGTTACCATTAATGTCAGAAGAAACCTGAGCCCACCTGTCTTCATCAATACACCTTATGCCACCTCTATAAACAGAACTGTATTTCAAGGCACACAAGTCTATGTTGTCACAGCACAGGACAGTGATATTGATGTAGGTATAGATATGTGTAATCAGTAAAAGTGTATAACACAAAACACTAAAATTTAATGTAGACTGACAGTCCTTTCTTTAATATCTGTATTTAACTGTTCATCTTTAAATGCACTGTAAAACTGTGTAATCTACATGTTCGTTGAGATTCTGTTTTAATTTTCAATATCTTGAGAAATTTTTTCCATAGGAAACCAAAAGATCCTCTACATTTCAGCATTTCCTCACAGTTTGGGTCCCAATATATTTACACAGGAAATGCAGTTATTCACAATTATATATTTGATGGCTTCTGTGCATGTTTTATCCATAAGTGTCTGAAGCTTTGTCTTGAAAGTAATTTTTTCAGTTGTAGATTATACTTTCTTCATCTGTTCCAAAACTGTAAGAAGGAACTCTTCAGAAGACTTGACTTCAACTATTGCAAAACTTTGTACTTTGAACAAAAATTTCTTGATGTACTGGAAAATGAAGTTTGAACTAATTGATCTTAGGTGTTTACATTTTCATTTTGATGGTAATTTGTAGGCTCCATTCAACACCATAACATATGACATTATTGGTGATGACAATGGTGTGGTCTTCTTCAACATTGACAGCAGCTCAGGAGTGATCCGACTCAGTCAGTCTTTGTTCAGTGATTCAGACAATTCATACAATGTAAGTCAGTCTAGTGCTTATATAATATATCACATTGATAGGTTAATGATATAGTTTCATCTATTTTTGTCTTATTTGTAACAAATTCTGACACCTGGTACTTATATCATAGGTGATTATTTTTCTGTACCCAACAAGAATTACTATTATTTGATTGATGTCTGACAATGCAGTTAATTTCTCTGCTAAATCAAAATGCTCAGAATTCTTTACTGTTGCTCTGCCATATTGATTTGAGACATTTATGTTGAAATAAAATATTAAGTTGTTTTAAGATGTAAAGCAGCAATTGCCATGTTTGATTTAGTGATCTATACTTGCCAAGTCTCCCCCATAAATATGGAGACTCACGATTTATGTAAGATTCTAATAAATTTCCCATGAAAAAAACATCTCCCCATGAAAAACTCCAATATTCCTATTAAGTCTTAGTAAAATCTAAAGCCTCCCCCAGAAGATTGAAAAATCTCCCCATCAAAAAATTTCAACGTTGGCAAGTCTGTAATCATTAACCACACACATTAGTGCAGTTTAGAACTAATAATGGTTGGCACTTAACATTATTTATCTTGTATTTAAGATATCATGTGACTTTTTACTTGCAGGTGCGAGTCCGTGCCACTGATGGTGGTTCCCCCAGCCTATCTGCCACTGCTGTTGTTGTTATTACAGTACAGAGGAACCTAAATGCTCCAGTTTTCAGACAAAGCAGCTATGAAATTACAATTCCAGAGATTCAGGCTCCAGGCTCTCTCGTTCTCACTTTACAAGCTGATGATAATGATATATCTGTAAGTGTATTTCAACATAAGTACTGTACATAAGTTTGCATGGTGAATAAAAGTTTATAGGCATCAATGATTAGTCAACATAAGCTTTGTTTTTAACATCAAATCTAGTGAAATCTATGTTAATCACACTTGTACTTTTGTTTATGAATACACTGGATTTGAGTCAATTCAATGCATTAGATATTTCCATACAAAGGTTGTTACATTTAAGTCAATTTAAATGGTGATATTTTCTATCACATAGTTTATCAGTTGAACCTGATACAGTTTAAGAGATACAATTTATAGCTACCTGTGAATCATCATGTTCAAGGATATAATGAAGTTAACTGTTTTTGTTTACTTGATTTTTCAGTCACCTCATAACACATTCAACTACTACTTCTCCAGTGGTGGTTCTAATAATTTTGTGGACAGATTCCTCCTAGATGCCAGCACTGGTCAGATTTATGTCAGACGATCATTATCCGGTGAAACACAAAACACATTCCAAGTAAGTTTCCTGCATAAATGAGTTTATAAATCTAGTGTAAATTGACTTTAAATTTTATGACCGTTGTCTAGAAAGAGGAATAAGAGGAAGAAAACTAACATCACTGTATACTTGTCACTAGTTTCTGAGACTGAAGTTACTCTTGAAGTGTAATGAATGCAGTGTTTTTGAAAACATTTGTTTCTGTTTTCTTTATTTGAAATAAAAAAAAATATTACAACAAAAAGATTATGACGTCCTGTAGTAAATTATTATCAAGACATATTTTATACTCTCTTGATTGAAGTAATAGTAGAATAATAAAATAAGAGAATTGGATGTGTTGTCAATGTTGTAAACAATATTCAAATGTTTTCTAACCAGATTGCACTTTGTATACTTATATTATAATGTGCTCAAGTCTTCTTTGTATTCTTTACCTGTTTATTTGATTTTTTCAGTATAATGTGTATGCAATTGACAACGGAACACCACAATTAACCAGCAACACAATTCCAGTTACCATCAATATCAGGCGAAATCAATTTCCACCTGTTTTCCAAAATGAGCCATACACTTTTGCAATCACATCGTCAACTGGCATTGGTACATCTATCACCACAGTAACTGCAACAGATGATGATACAGTTGTAAGTTGGTTTTTCTCTTTAAAGCAATAAATTTTACTGTTATTTTAGATGTTAAGAGGCATTTATATTCAAGAAGCTATTTTTAAACTTTTTCCTTCGAAGCAAGTACAGTACTTTTTGTGTTTTCTTTTACCCATAAGCTCATAAAAAGTACATGATTAAATGAATTTTTTGTTCCATTTATCTACATGTTCTTTAATTAATTTTCCAGTCGCCATTCAATGTTGTGACCTACTCCATCATCGGAGATGATGTTGCTCCTAATTTGTTCACAATCCAATCCAATACTGGGTTTATTTCAACATCCAGCAATATAAACAATGATGGATCCAGCTATTACCAGGTAAACAAATTCAAGTTAACAAAACCTGTGATATTATCAAGCACTTCAGAATAATGGCCTCATTTCTTTTAACATTATGAGGAGTAATAATGGTCCTTTGAATCCTCATCTTGATCAACCTTAATTTAAACTTTATTTCTTTTATTGAATGTCAGTTCATAATTGTATAGAAATGATAAAGTTTCATGTAAATTATAAGCTTGAAAATAGAGAGATGAGGTAATGTTAAAAGACTTAAATAGAAAGAACAGTTTTCTACTTTGGAAACTTCTAATTTATTACTTCTGATATATTGAAAGTGATTATTGCATGTGAAAAAATGGAATTCTATTTGCTAATATGATCAATTACATGTAAGTACAGTAAAGTGTAATTTGGAGACCAGAATAGCCAGGTATTCCCTTTGTGTACTGGCTAGTGATAATTCATAATCCTGTATGGCATCAAAATATTGTTGTGATAATCAATACTTGTTCAGTCCATCAGTAACACTTGTCTGTTGTTTTATTTCAGATTCGTGTTGTTGCTTCTGATGGTGGTTCTCCAGCTTTGACCGATACCACAGTTGTGTATGTCAATGTGACTCGTAATTTGTTCCCACCAAGCTTCCAGCAGACACAGTACTCTGTTGCTATTCCAGAATCACAGACTCTCGGAACAGCCATCATCACTGTAGTGGCAGTTGATAATGATGCTACAGTAGGTTTTTACATAAATTGCTTAATCCATTTACCTACATTATATCACAGATTCACAATATTTATAGCAATTTTTCAAATTTTAAACCAAAGCTTAAGTTTCTGTTTCAGTTTTGAATGATTATGATCAAAGTTTGACAAAATATACATACCAGAGCAATTTTCACTTACATTTTTAGATTTCTTTATTTGAATTGTTAATGACAATAATTGAAAACTTTGTTTATTGAATTTGTGATAATTTCTTCAAATACTGTAAATTGCATATTCATGTGGTATTCTGTACATTGTATTTGAATGTTATGTGGAAGAAAAGTGTTGTTTCTTATGGAATTCATTATTATTCCACATAAATGAAGTTCCATATGATTTTTTTGAAACAATATCTTATTTTTGTTCTATAGGCTCCAAACAATGTTGTTGAGTATACCCTGGCAGGAAATACTAATGCCTTGGAGTACTTCCGTGTTGAATCATTTTCGGGACAAGTTTCACTTATCAAACCAGTATCAGCTGATACATCAAACCAGGCTGGATATACCGTAAGTTCCATAAAGGCTGTTTATCAACTAAGTATTTTCAGACATATAAATACAAACCTAAAATTTGTATCAACATATTTCACTAGTTATCATTTTGTAAAGGTTTTGGACCTTGAACCTTTTTCAATTTGTTTATGAAACTTCCATAGTTTCATGTATTCAGTCTCTTTTCACCAGTTTTTAAATTTTCGTTTACAGCTAACAATTACAGGAAGAGATTTAGGAACCCCATCACGGGCAGCCACTAACACTGCTACAGTTACTGTGGGCGTGTTTAGGAACAACAATGCCCCTCAGTTTATCAACACACCATACGCTGCCTCTGTTGATCGTACAAGTAGTTCAGGTGCTCAGATATATACAGTAACAGCAGTTGATGCTGATACACAGGTATGCCTAACCATTTTTGTAATGTATGTGTATATTGGCAATGAATATTTAGTTTGAGACAAATTTCAGTACTTGTTAGGCTACTACCAAATTTAGCATGTCTAGTTTATTTGAGTTTTATTTTGATACTATCAAAAACATATTTGCCTGTTCTTAAACTATAACATAGTCAATTCATTTACCATATTAGGCCTGCAAAATATATTGATTAGTTTTGTTTTTATTTTTATTTTCTTTCCAGTCTCCATACAACTCAATTACTTTGTCTGTAATTGGTGATGACAATGCCCCATCCTTGTTTTCTCTGGAACAATCTGGTAACAGTGGAATCATCCGTGTAGTTTCCAGTCAAGATCTGGCATCTGATACTGCAACTTCCTACAAGGTAATATTTCATCCTCAAACTAGATCATTTATTGTTTTGTAAAAGGCAGAGGAAAACTTGTTTTAATCTAAGAAATTTCTTGAATAGTGGTATTTATATAAAATAAAGCATTCATGCAGGAGAATAATTTGGTTGCCTTATCAGAATATTGTTTTGCATTTGAT
>JACSZP010006527.1:0-12453 GCA_016161895.1 Pinna nobilis | reverse complement strand
AAAAGAGCGTCTTTGATCTTGGATCATGAAATTTAGTCTAAGCGAGGTGCAGCTGAATTTTTCTGTTAAATAATTACTGACAAAAAGTCATATTTCAAAAGGACTATTAGTCAATGTTTTATCAATCTGAACTTTGGTTCCTTTATGGACTGGAATGCTGATTGGAATAATGGAATGAGGTGACAAAAATATCATATCATACAACCTAATAGACAGGAATGTTCCAACTCGCCTCAAGGAAGACTGGGTTAAAATGTTAACCTTGATGATTGTCTTATACATTCATAAATTTTCTGTGATTAGCAAAATGGCAGAAATATGAACATCATTTAGTGGATTAAATAATAATTATATAAGAAGGGAAGGCTATAAAAGTCAACTGAAAATGATGTGTGAATCTGAATTACTAACAAGTTATCTTTTTCTGATTTAACTCCTGTAAATATGCTTGAATTTTATAAAGTATATTTTCTTATTTGCACCATTACATGAAGTAAACTATATTTATTTAATACTTTGGTACATTTCTAACGCTGACAAGATATGGCCTCTTTTCCCAACACATAAAAAACTCTAATAAATTACCTGATAATATTTCTAAAAAACACCATTGAAACCACCAATCTGTCTCTCTTACAAGCACTTAAGTTCAAAACATAATTAATAAGTAGAATATAAGAATACTTAGTAAAATCACTTTCAAATTGTATGTTTATAAAGGCATACAAATGCACTTTATATGCAATACATTCAACATACCTATGACATATCTTGATTTCTGATTTTCTAGCAAACTTATTGGAATCATCTCATTGATATCTAAGTTAGATAACTAACATGCCTAAATACGCACATCTGAATATCAAACATAACAACATATGTAAAAATGTTGTACATTAAGTATTATTGTTAAACACAATCTAGATTTAACCAACATTCTGTTAAGATTCTTGTACACTCCTTTTGAAGGGGAAATTTCTTATCCCATCCAAAACACACAAAACCCTTTCAGCCATATCAAAATAACATACATGTATAACTTTACATTTTAAGAATAACCTGTTTAATGACACTGCCTCAGTGGAGATGCTGCAAGGGCAACAGGTGGCAGGTGGTCTATTTACATGTATTTATATAGAAACATACACTTTGAGAGGCAAACATTCAGGTCACGTGAGACAGATAGTCCTCTAATCCATTGGGATGCTTAATTCGGGCAGACAATATACTACATTGAACAAACAGAATAAACAAACAAAACAAACTTATAAAACGTTAGTGGCAGTGATCCCTTCAGTAGTTTCTGAGAAATAACAATAACGGAAATTATTTAAGGAAAGACCACGGACGACGGACCATTGACGATGGACGATGGACCACGGACGAAAAGCTGATTTGATATGCCCACCATCAGTATGATGGTGGGCTAAAAATTCTGAAATCTAAATAACTACCTCATTAACATATGACAACTCATTTACATCACCAATCTGTCTCTCTTACTTACACTCAAGTTAATATAACAGTTCAGAAATAGGACATCAAAATATATAGTATAATCCTTTTCAGATCAGAATTAATTAAATGTCCCAAAATATATGGCACATGTAAAAAGTGTAAACAAAAACATGCATAATATTGTGGAACAAATAGTGAAGCTTACAAGAGAAAAAGTAAAACGACTTTAATATATGGTTTTCACAATTTCTTCAACTTATTTATAACCTTCTTTGTCCCCGTTTGGGTGAAATATTTTGGAGTACTATTTTGAATAACAGTACGCAATCAGAACAACTTTGCAACACACCAGTGTAGATCAATTCAGCTTAGTGAATTATTCACCTCAAACCAAGCGATGTAAACAAGTCTATGTACATTGCAATGTAATTATACTGAACAACTGGAGTGTGATAGTATCAAATCCTTTGTCACTATTGGTGTGACACACTAAAGGTCACTCATTGCATAGGTCAACACCTGAAGCCTGCAACATCTGCATGATGCCACGATACGACAGAAATATTCGTGAAAATTAGCATGAAACATCAAAACAACAACGGCGACTATAACAGTTATCGTCAGAGCAATACAAATTACCCTTCATACTCCTCAAGAAGGCACAATAAGGCAATATTTGTTCAGAAAACATGGCTCAGTATGAGGAGAGAGCATTTTGGCAAACAAGCCTTCTCAAGTTGTTTGTCCAATACATTTCGAGAGGCGTCCAATTTGAACCAAGAATTACAACAGCAGAGAACTTGCCACTGTTCTTACTTTTACCCTATATGACGGATACAGGTTCTGACATAAACAAAGATATCAATTTAAAACATGTAAATAAAAAATCTTGGCCATCTTTCTACAAACATATGCATAATAAATATTTTATATGAAATGGTCTAAAACATTTTTCTAAAGATGCGCATTAGGTAGTAATATTGCAATATCATGGACTTATGTTTAAAAACACTGGTAAAAACAAATGAAATTGAACTCTCTATACTTTTTTAAAGTAAATGCTAACCAAAGTATCTATAAGAACCACAAGTAAAATAGTAGTACAATTACCCAGACAAACGGATACCTGTAACAACTAACACTCAAAAAGAAACATGTCATTATACATTTACATATAAAGATAATAAATGCTACGCGGAGGCAAGTACAGTAAATACAATATGGTGACAAATGTAAGGAAATTTTCCGCCATATTGGATAATGAATTTTAATTCTCGTCGAAATTATACTAGATATTACAAGGCTGTATCGCTTTGATAATTATTTTTACGGACAGTAATGATGCTAGGTGCGGGTTAGGCCTACTTGGCTCTTCCGTCGGACATGTAACCAGGTCGTCTGTTTCCTGAAATTGACGGTCATTTGTTTACAATGGAGTCGAATAGCACGAAAAATATCAGAACAAACAAATTATCGTAAATCTTTTTTCGGAATGGATTTAAGCAGTGTGATATTTCTAAGGTATTAAATGTTAGCAAATTGTTGAAGCGCTTCAAAAAGAGTGGTTCAGTGGAAATCATCCGCAAATTGTCCGACATAAAAAGACGGACGATTGTAGTTGTCAGAATCTCAATCGTGTTTTTCGAGCATCTAGAACAGCAACAGTGGTTAATATTACAAATTAATTTAACAAATTCAACCATGTATCAGTGTGACAAATTCAGAGGTGCATTCACAAATACGACCTGAGAAACGCGGAATATCAAAAACACTTGGAGTAAGGCAGGTGAATAGGATTTGTCTGGTTTCGTGGGCTAGAAATAAATTACCCTTGACAGTTGAAAATAACTGAAGCAAAGTCTTATTTAGTGATCAAATGTCAGAAACTGTGAGTGGTAATGGAGTCCTGATAGTATGTAGAACAAAGAAAGGAAGTGCTTACGTTAGTGCATCGGCCATCTTCAACGTCATGATGGCAGGAACTTGAAATTAAAGGTGTGGTGTGCATAACCTATTATGGGCAGGGAGTTTAAACATTCATAGATGGAAATATGGACAGTCAAAATTATATCGAAGTGCTAGATGAGAATCTCTGGCCAGTAATTATGAAACATTATAGCGACAAGGCATATATGATTCAATATGGCAATGCCAAGCCTCATGCATCTCGCCTCAAGAAAACAGTATTCCAATATTCCCTTGGCCTTTCAAATCCCCAGATATAAATATCATCGCGAATATATGGCTTCTCCTTAAGAATCGGTAAAAAAAAACAAATGACAAATATCGACACCATTGATCATCTGAAAACTATTCTTCAATACGCTTGGAAAACCAACCCCCTAATGTACATTAAAAACCTGTTTGTCTCAATTCCAGGACGAATACAAAAGGTCAAAAGTTACATTTCAAAATTTGAATCCACAAACAACTCTACAGAGTGGTAAGTAACTTTTAGTAACTGAAAAATTAATTTGTAAAAAATGCAATATGGCGGAAATTGTCTTCACTTGTTTATTATGCTGTAGTAGTTCTGTAAATTGTTTGACAGTATTCAAAATTGTATTCAAGTAAAAAGCTAATCATACTTTTTCCATTTGTTTTGAAATAATCTCTGCATGCTGGATACATTGACCTTTGCAGTTGTAATGCATGTTTGATAGTTGTAAAAGACCACCTGTTGTGAAAAAGTCAGTGTTAATAACATGAAGATGACTGCAAAATAAATGAAATTGAAATAAACGACAATAGAGAGTTTCTCAAATAAAGATAAAAGGACTTAGACAAAAATATTTACAAACATTTCAAACCCTTAATGATAACAATAACAGTGAGAACTACAAAATAAAAAAACAACAACAAAGTAATAAACACGATAAACCTCTTCTATTGCAAAATCAGTAAGTTATTATATGTACATGTACAGTACAAAATCTAATAACCGTTTTAGCATTCATCTATGGTGAATAATAAAAAAAAATATCGGTTCGTGGACGCGATTCGTGTAAATCCGCGTAACAGATCGTGTCAATTGATGTTATCGCTACATCACTTTAATTCCATAAATCAAGCCAAAAATCGTGTAAAAAATCGTGCCAAAATCGATTTTTGTACCATTGTGAGCAATTCATGTTTATTGAAAAGCGTTTCACTTTTAATTGTTTTGGTTTCATGATGGTTTTTCAGTTTATCATTCTGTTAACACATCAGTTCGTGCCAATAGGTTTTTCGTTTCTGTACTGTATCAGGTAAGAGTATCTAATAAACTTTTGAATTGTTAACACAAAAAAAATTAACTCTGTAGGTAGTTGTGGTAAAATCAGACACAGGAGAACAATAATATCAAAATATGTGTATGAACACAGCTTATCATTATATGGACACAAGCACACACACACTGAAATTTAAAGTTTTGGCCGTGATAACTCTGGCTGTTAGTTAACTCATGATTTACTTACGAAACAATTCTGCAATAGCGTTAAGCCTTATAATCAGAAAATTACAAGCCAAATTTGTATCGTGTAGTTAGTGACTTACTACAAGTTTATCCAACAAAAACAACCAACACAAGGAATTAATTTTACCTCACTTATTTGGCGGGATAATGCTTCGATCAAGAACCTTAATCAATATTTTGATAGAAACCCTCTTTGCAATCAGGTGTGTGTTTTCACTTGATATTTGTAATTCAACTCCCCAGATTTTAAGAAAATTCCAATAAGGTAAGGTTGAAAATAACTTAACACGATGGTTGGGAAATAATAGAATCTTACATGGGTGTGATGAGTAGACAGGGAAATCTCAACTCGAGTGTTAAGAATCTGTTTGTCCGTTTATCCGAGAGTGTCCCGAGAACTGGACTTCCAAGTTCTTTCCATGAGGGTTTACATTTCCTTTTCCACCAAACGCATCCATTTTTGATTCTTTTTCTCTCATACGTCCACAACTAGAATGTATGTACAAACGAAACACTTGGCATAACGCTCAGCCATTTAAATTCTATATTTGACATCATAGCGCGCGCGAGTTAGGGAAAGTCAGATTTATCTTTTCACGGGTAAACATTTCCTTTCACGACCAAGTGTGGAATAAAAATGTCTTATTACGAAATTACAGGTTCTCAGTTTGGTAGAAATTAATCTGGTAATTGCAAAGGATTTAGAAACAAGAAAGATTACCAAATGACATGTGAGTATATTATAGTAAGTTATCAGATGCAAATGTATAAGTTATGTCTAAATAGACATTTTGTAGAGTGAAGGGAGCTGCTACAACAGACAATTTGTTATCTGTAGGCAGGACAACTGATGACTTAAATAAGATGACTGTGCCTCTGGTGTAAAAGAAAAAAATCAAAACTTAACACTACTTACAGATCACTCTCAGTAAAATTTGTCCTGTGCGATATTCCCATACCATCAGGAGGCAAAACAATGCAATCAGCACAACAGTTATGCCAAAAGGTACAGCAAGTGACATTGATTGTCTGAAAAAAAAAATAAAACATTTTAACTACTATGGTTACAAGAGATTCTTCAAAGGATTTTAGATATCCACGTTTTGTTCCATGACAGATCTTTCAGTTTGGACTGCCTCATCAGGTTTCTGTAAGACTTGGACCTTAGACCTCCTGGATCAAAACAAGCATTCTACCAGCAAACCAAGACTACCGATAAAATTATGTTGTGAAACACATATACTCAAAAAGATAGTAACCGTGTTGCTTTGAAGAATAAAATTAGGAAGCCCTATTCCTGACATTCCAAACATTATGACAAAATTTAGATGTTTTTTTTAGAAAGAAAGAGAAACAAATGGAAAGACCTCCATAATCTCCTGAACTTCAAACTACAAGGGGGGTTTAAAATTTCAACATACATAAGATGTATATATATCATCTCCTGTATGTCGGGGAAAACTATAATGCTGTACTAATATACAGGGATTCTTAATGTGATAGATCTGACATATGTAGGAACATACAGTCAACTCCACAATTATCGAGATCGCATGCAACATGAAACTGGTTGTTTTTCAATGATTGCTATTCCTGGTGCACTTTCCTTGCATTACTTGTAAGTTCCAATAACGGCTAAAGCGAGATAACCCTCTCGCTCCCTTTAACTTCATTGTGTATGTGTATATTTTAGGAGTTGACTGTATCAGATACTGCAGATATGTATCCATTCACCTGACATGGACCAATCAAATATCATGTTACAGTGACTGACACTATCTAGGTAGGCTTAATCAATCTATGGACATGGGGTATATCAAGGTCTGTACAAATCAATCCTGTGTCTTAAAATCAAAGAAACCAGAAAGAACTAAAAAAGCTGCTGCCAGGTTTTAATATAAAATATGAAAAGTATAAATAACAAATGAGTCAAACCAGATAAAATAGAAACTTTGAAGTGTTTTTGTTAATGGCCATTGTTAGTGCCTATGTTCTTACTCAGTGTGATCACCTTTCTTAATGCCAGAATAATTCTTTGTTGTAACAATAGATCAATATTATTACAATGCCATGCAGCCAATATTGAAAAAAAATTGCTTTAGTGCACACATGTGGAATTCAAAAGTCACAAAATCAAACAAAATAGTTTTCTGACTGACAGACGTTGAAAAAAAAGATTGAATCGCTGCAAAATTAGGGGCAAAGAGAAAGTCAATCCATAATTATGCAGTGTGTAACAAGGGCTTTACTACTATCCAGTCTAGGAGTAAACAATATTCAACTCCTCAACAATCAGGTAGGAAGTTGGGCTTAAGTTCTACCTAGCCTGAAGGAAAGCTAGGCACTAACATCTCACAACTTAGGAAGCAAGTTTAGCTCAAAATCTACCTAACTTGAGGGAAAGCTTGGCAATAGACCCTCACAAACTTAGGGAGCAACATGGGCTCAAATTCTATCTAACCTGAGGGAAGGCTAGGCAATATACCCTCACGACTCAGGAAGTAGCTTAGGCTCAAAATCTACCTTATCTGAGGGAAAGCTAGGCAATAGACCCTCACAACTTAGGGAGCAACATGGGCCCAAATTCTACCTTACCTGAGGGAAGGCTAGGCAATATACCCTCACGACTCAGGGAGTAGCTTAGGCTCAAAATCTACCTTCTCTGAGGGAAAGCTAGGCAATATACCCTTACAAAGATGAAATATTGCTAAGACATGGACATTTTAATTCAGGAATTCAAATTCCCCACCTCAGGTTTAGTCCCAGATGCCAGTACGATGCTATGCTGTTTAACACACAAAGTACAAAGTAAGTATTACCCAGTATTGTTCCTATCTGTACAATCCATACACAACCTTGGCTGCTTTGTTGTATCTGCTTGTGTTATTGTACTGTAATAAAGAATCACGTGTTACTTTACGAAAATGAAGTAACAATTACATTTATTATCGTATTTGATAAGACTTAATTGTCATACAGCAACATTATTGGACATGATTTAAGTTGAAAATGTGAATCTGGGTCAAATGAGGATTCTTTGTTAAATATACAATTAGCTAAAGTTTTCTTTAAAAATCCTGTATATACAGATGGGTGATACATTCATTTTACATTCCTATGTCCTTTAATTACATTATCATTATAGAAACTCGGTTATGTAAATTAGTAATATTCATCAAACTAGTTAGATTACAATGCAGGGCTCATCGCGTAGGTGCCAATTTAGCCATATACTAATTTTGGGGATAATTCGCTAAATATAATTCCAATTGGCTAATTTTCTGTTTTAGTCGCTATGTGATAATAGTATCTATTGTGTGAACCCTAGTATTTAAGTCAGTTAAAGATTGAAATGTAGTTATGAAAGTCAGAAAATTAAAAGGAAATGATTCAAAATGTACATGCAATAATTCAAAAAGTGGCTAGCAGATATCAGTCTATGTAAATTATCAAAAGTATTTGATAGACTGGTTAAAGGTCAATTGGCTAATGAAATAATTGATGGGATAAAAAAGATCTTTGTTGGCTAATTGTTGGCTGACAATTTTCTGAGTCCAGGGTGAGTCCTACAATTTAGGTATATTCAAAGTATTATTTTCCATGGGCATAATTAACTGATCAAACATCTTATAAATGAAAAAAATCTGTCCAGGGGAAAATCAGGTGTTCTCATCAATTCTTTGTTTCAGTTACATTGTGTATATGTATAAAACTAACTATTGTACAGTCTACACTGGCACACCATTGTTATTAGTATTACTATATGCAACCATGTACTTTTAAGTTTCAGCCAATTGACAGACTTTGGTAGATTGTATTGTAATTTAATGTTCAACGCAAGATTCTTTGATTTGTATGGTCGATGTTCGGCAACTTTAGAGCAGGAAGGGTTCTTTATCGTGCGGAGACGTACTGTGACACGGAACCTTATTTTTCTGTCTCATCCGAAAGACAGGGACAGACAACCACAGAGTGCCTGGGATTGGAACCTACGATCCTGTTGCATGCTAACTACAAGGCCACGGCAGCCAATATACTCGGATGATTGTAGAGGAAGCAATAACAATGTTTATAATGAACTATAATATATCAAACTCCTTTGACTTCCCTATTGACCAAGTCTGTTGTGCATCATGTAATAAGTATATTACATACTTACGACTCGTTGATGTAAAGTGATCTGTTCAAACATGCTGGATCTACAGTAGGAATGACAGAACATGGGTATATTGTCGGAAACTTCAAATAAAATCTATAAAGCCATTTTATCTCAAATAAACAACCAATCGTTATTCTAATGGTATTCATTTAGAGACTCTGAATTGCAAGTTCCATTATTAGTTATAATGTTTGCTTTTGATGTACTTCTGACCCATAGTAGGTTTGTAAAATTCGTGGGGGTTGAGGCTGTAGGTAAACCTATTATTGGTCATGAAGTATATCAGAAGCAAACCTTATAACACATTAATCACATCGACAACCTTTATTATTGATATTAAGCCGAAAACAAAAAACGTTAGGTCGATTCTGGACAAGAGCATAGAAAGCCATCACATATCTGTTTTATTAAATAGTCAAACGTACAAATAGCTGATAGCCTTTTTTGTATTCCAACAGGGAGTTGTTCACTGTTGTAGTCGCTACGAGACGATGTGCGATCCTCTGGGACACAAGTCATATCCAATACATGCAAAGTCATCTATTCCACTGTGCTGTTCCAAGTATCTGGGGCAACGCCCTGGAATTGAATGTAGGTAAAGACACAACTTTATTAACACACTTACTATTAAGATTCTGCCAAGTAACGTTTTTGCATCTGGATTTACAATTAACAAAACATTTACTCTAAAACCAACTTTCTGTCAAAATGAAGGATATAAAGATACCAAACGGGCATTCAAAATTCAAAAATCGAAACACTGACAACACTATGGCCAACAGGTCTTAACGGTCACTTGAGTAATGGATTTAGTTGAAATCGACCTACTGGTTCCTGAAAAGAAGACTAAAATGAGAAATTCTATAGTAAGTCTACGTAATATGCTCAACCCCAGGGCGAGCCAAAAATGACTAACAGACCGTCACTTGAACAAACTTGAATCTACATCCAAACCTAATGCTATATTTCAGAAAACATCATATTTGCCATCGTATTTTCAGAGAAGAGGATATTTTTTAAAGTTACAAAATTTGAATCTTTGTGGGACCAGGGCGGGCCATTTTTGAACTGATGAGGGTTTATACAAACTCAAGTCTGTATCCCGAATGTTCATCCCTGGCAAATTTGGTTGAAATTGGCCCAGTGGACCTTGAGAAGAAGCCTAAAATATGAAATCCTAAAGTAACTCTAAGGGAAATGTTGAACCCAAGGGCGGGCCAACTCATCACCTATAAAGTATGCTATATTCAACATATCAGCATATTTGGTCTTGTACTTTCAGATTAGTTTAAAGTTAAAATCTCTCAACATATGTTAATTGGTCAATATACCAGCCACAAACCCCACCACCACCAAACTCCCCCCCCCCCCCCCCCCCCCCCCCCCCAAAAGAAATAAAACTTGAGGATATGTATATGCATGCAATCAATCTGAAAAAAGGCTATTTTTATCTGTTCAGTGCATTTGAAGTTTAGCAAATATTTTTTTAATTTGTTTAACATGCAATTTTCCTTCAGAGATCCACTTCCAAGCAGAACAAACATGTCCTGCCTGAAAATGTCCATTAAGAACACAATGAATGACACGTCCTTTATTGGCATCCCCAGAACAAACTCTACCAGCAAAAGATGAGAAATCCTTGGTACATGGCGGGATGGGAGCAAAGTCTTGTGCTGCTGTAAGAGCAATAACCAAAACGCCAAGTATGCCACCAAACAGTCTCTGACATCTCTGTAAAAATGAAAGAAAAACCATTATTTGAGGACAGAATGGTGTAATAGTCATAACAGTTTTATTTCAAAATCACACAAAACAAAACATGTAAAATCTGTTCCCCTTTTTTATCAAAGAGGAAATTACAAATTGTTAATTGGTTTCCACACAGAGTTGTTAACGAGTACTCTCACTTTTCCTGGCCTGTTTTTGCCATATAACAGACAGTGTCCCAAGACAGGTCCTGGAAATACTAAATAAAGACGATTTGCTTTTAAAGTTCTTCATCTGAGGTCCAACACCTAGTTTGGTTGTTGAATGTGTTATAGCCAAAGGTACGGTATACTGGTGAATCATTTCAGGCTACATTGTAGTATTTAATTAACTGAATTTTTTGAAGTCCTGAATTGACCTGAAAAAACAATTTTCGGGCTAAAAAAGACTTACTTAACCCTTTCAACCCCACGTATTAGAATGGTATGCTCTTTTTTATTGTCGTAGACTAGTTCATTACAGTCTCTGGTGCTAAAATGGTTTAAATTATTTTGATATAGTGTCTTTAGAATGTACGAACGGAATAAAATTGGGTACATTGTGATTGACATGAACAATTTATTTTCATTTGCATTTGTTTGTGATCAGAAAAACACATGCTACTGGCAAGACAGTTGTCCTAGCATTTCTGATTGACCAATTTTAGGGTATAACGAAAAACTAAGGGTAACTATTTCGTACAAAAGAACTTGTTATGCCTCTGGATACTCTTAATTATTTAGATTACACATGACACTTAATTTCCATGCCCATGCTCATGTCATAGACCATTTTGGATTTATTTAGCCTGATGACCATATGAAGACCTGTTTCTCATGATTGTTAACATGTGGAATATAAGACAAATTGACAAGTACTCTAGTGGTCAGTTCTCAGCTATAGGTCAAGCTAAATAGTCTTAATGGTCTTAAAATTAAGTTTTAACCTTATTCTGTGTGGATTTATATATGAGAACTGCCCGCTTAGACTTGTTAGGGTCAGGGGTCAAGTTAAGTAAGTGCATATTTGTCCCATTACAGCAAGGATATATTGGTTGTCAGAGTCAATTTATATCCTGAATTGAACAGTTATAGGCAAATAAGGCCAGATTTATTAATCACTCATCTTCACACTCTAAGGAAGAATCATCTGAAATAATAGACATATAGGATTAGGAGCAGAAATAAAAAAAAATGTGGTCACTTATGCTTGTGCACAGTGTTTTTCCAATTGTAAATGTTCACAGCATAGGACAATATGACAACCAATTTCAATTGGTCAATACTCAGCCAATGGTCAAGCTAGATAAGTGTTAATTGTATTAACATCAAATTCTACTCTTCCTCTGTGTTAATGATGAAGAAGATCTTTTCTTTTACTTACACCCCTTAAACCCTGACAGTTAATGAAAGAATAGTAATACCACTCATCACAAAGAAAGTCTAATGAAGAACATATTATTCAAGCATATAATAATATTAATTGCTCTCCTTAGACATACATATAAAAATAAAACATGTATATTCTGTTCTAAAAACTTTGCAAGCTCAGAATTCTGGTGCATAGAGACAGAGTAAAGGGAGAAGAACTGCTGAGAAGACAGTATAGTGCAAGATATGTTTTGTCTACTGGT
>JACSZP010006525.1:0-18201 GCA_016161895.1 Pinna nobilis | reverse complement strand
CAGCATTGTCGTCAGTGGGTAGAAAGATTGAACCCAACAGATTACATCTAGTTTTAGTCTCGTGTTGATGCGGCAAATTGGCGGCAGGCCAGGCGTTATGTTTGTTTTTATGTACAGAGGCCCGGGCAAAATAATATTATGTCTCAGTTTTAATCATTCGCCGTCATTTTCACATGATGAATTATAATAAAAGGGGCGTTGAGCAAGGCGATAGGTATTTGAATTTGGTCAAAATGACGTTGCGTCTGCTGACTAGTATACCACGTTTGTTGTGACACAAATGTCATTTCTTTAACGTTAATGACAGGTAAATACACAACAAAAGTTACATATTATATAAAACAAATATATAGGTATATTCTACTCCACGAACACGATATATTGTACATCGTGATGTATTTCTACAATTAAACTAGATACATTGCATCAGAAATATCACTTTTTGATAAATTATATCCGGTACATTTACTTACGTGATAAACATTTCTGTTCAGAATCGTGATATTGCATCTTATGCAACAAAATGCAATGGCGGTGGAGGTAATGCAAAAATATGCCTGTAGAATCAAAATATTTGTTGGTATTTGGTATATTAAAATTTGTATTAAGAACAACGGAGAAAAAATAAACTTGTGAATAACATTGATGATGATATAAGGAGCACGTGGGAACTTTCAAAATTAGTGTTTCGAAACTTTGCAAAACAATTGAAGATAATCAGTCTGTAATTATTTCAACAAAAAAAGACAATAATCATTTGAAAAGCATGCTTATGTACAAAATAATTTGTTCTATACAAAGTGATTTGTCAAGATTATGAATAATCTCTCTAAGTTCACGTCAAAATGTGTAATTGAATTACATGATGATATACAAAACGATGTTAATTATGACACCAAGGACACAACTGATTTTAATACATGTAGCCCTAATGTATAACTTTAACATTAACCACATGATAAGTTTTCTTTTTTTTCACCATATTACCTTTGAAACACTCTTTTAAAATGGAAAATCAATCCATTTTCAGCATTCAAAGGAGATTTTCTTAGCCAGACAAAACTCGCATTATCATTTCTGATCGCAGAACGTTGGTTTTCAAAATTCCAATTACAATCATTTTTCCTTTATTTTATATCTACGCATTTTCAACAAATTAAACATGCACTGGTGTAACACACTGGTATTATTACAATTGATTTTAATATACATATTTTCAGATTACTGATGCTTAATCACACAATCAGATTCCAGGATACATATTATCATTATAAATTCATTACAGAGAGAGAGAGAGGGGGGGGGAAGAGATGAACTATGTGTCACTTCCACTCTGATCGGCAGAATGACTGGCATCTCCACAAAACTATGTTTCCAAACGGAACTGACGACTATTCGACTGCTGGTACGTCAAACAAATTACCCAGTGTGATGGATTATCACAAGTCCAGTGTATGCACCATATCATTTGTTCCTTGCAGCCGTCATGCCTCACAAATGGATCAACTCTTTGTTTTAAAGCCGTATGTTTTCATCTGTGTGTATCGCTTAAGCTCCGGGACGCCATTAGACGTATTTTGGCATTTTGAATGCCATCTCACCTTAATCATAGTTTTGCAACTTGTCAATGTTCAGCGATAAGTATGTCTTCACGTCTTGTATATAGACAGCCACCGCACTTGCGAATAGTTCTCACTGTCTTAAAGATAAGATGTTTGTAGCTTTATGTGTAGCAGACCTTCGCTTTCTCATCAGCAAATCTAAGATAAAGTTGACGGTTTACTGAGGGAATTGTAAAAACCTTCACTTGTTACGATGTGTTACTGATATATCGGCTGCCAGATGACACACAAAAGGCCTCTAGCACTCTTAAGTTTCTTCATCTTTTTAGAGGAATGGACGGACTAAAGAATATTTGTTCCATAGCAATCTACCCCTCCACTTCCACCAAAAGAAAATAATACGACTTCATTAATTGCAAATCTCAAATTCTTCATGAAATTAAACCCCAAAGCATGTTGAATTAGATTAAGTTTTTTGATAAAAACAAATTACTGCAACGGTACCTACAGGTAAAGGTAAAACTAGCTATTCACTCTCTCGATGCCTGTGAATCCTCGCGGGAAAAATAACGCATTCTAATAGTTTTATGTCTATTCGGTTAACCCTCGTGATGGTCTTATATGCATCCACAAATCAAAGTTAAACAAGCGAACCCTCGCTATCCTAGAGCGGTAGTCTCTGAAGTGAGGAATAGTGAAAACTAAGAATGACTAGAATTCAGTCTTAAACGAAGGGTGGTTCCATAAATGAGGTGGTCTTCGAGCGAGATTCAATTGCACTTGCATGAAGTAAGACTCTTTCTCCGACGACAATGAAAAAAAGTTGAAATTTGATACGTAAAATGTCATGTACCATAACAGTTTCTTCTTTCATTTCATGTTTTTTTTCTTCTTCAAGCTCAGTCCCGAGGTGCTAGCTCAATGTATGTGACCTCAGTTTGAATTCACATTAGTCCATATGCATTCAAACAAGTTTATTACCCCGGACAGTTTCAAATACACCCCGCCCCTCCCCAGGCGTCAGTATGAATATTTCTTGTCATTACAGAAAAACATGGGTGAGATTATTTAATGTTAATTATAGTTTCTAGTAAGCTATTGCAGGAGTCTCTGATGTTGGTGAGATCGCACACATAGTTTGTATAATACATTGGACCTTTTACTCACTCTTATATTGAAATTACAAGAATTCAATAATATGATACACAAATTAAACCCTGGGATATTTGAAATGAAGATCAACTCG
This sequence comes from Pinna nobilis, assembly GCA_016161895.1. Lineage (NCBI taxonomy): Eukaryota > Metazoa > Mollusca > Bivalvia > Pterioida > Pinnidae > Pinna > Pinna nobilis. Next base: position 15,393 of record JACSZP010006525.1, on the reverse strand, counting down.
AATTGTTGATCCATATCATTAAACGTTACTTTTTACGCATGCTCATTCATGACGTTAAAGGGTTTCAATGACATCGGGAATGTAGCAGACTCATTTTTATTCCAGGAAAAAAATCTAACTTATCATATATCACCCACCGCTGAGTTTAATGTTAGAAAAAGAAAAGATGGCCACTACTCAGATGTAATCTTTGAACTATTGCATTAACCTTATCATGGAACAGAAGAATCCAATCTGTTTATGTATTAGCAAGCACCAAGATCTTAACCATAAAATATTCGATCGACAATAAAGTTTAGCAAGTACGGATTAATCTGAGCGTAAACCGCAATAAGTCATCGCAAAACTAAAAAACCCACCTATAAAAACGTCGTCAATCTTAAAATTATACCATAATAATTTCGACATTTGAATAATGATCGGAGCATTTAAGGGGGTTTAACCTTCTTTGCGTTTGACGATTTGACATAATTTGTCCGTAAACAATGATATATTTTAGAATTACATCATATGTAGCTGATATTTATAAGGTATGCACTGATCTAAACAGAAGTAGGAGACCGTATCGGACGTTGACAGATCTCTCCCAGAAAGCTGACTTCATCCGATGTGACATGCACAGCCATACTTCATCTATATTAATACAGTGAAAGACGAAAATATTGGTTCGTAAAATTATCCTACAAATGATATGAAATATGATCACGATCATCTGAACTGCGCCATACATTTTGAGTTTACTTAAGTCTGAGAATTTACCCGACACTAGATGTTATTGTAGTCTGATCGGCTTAGAAGCTGAAGTTGAGAAATTTCTCAAACTTAAGCAAATTCTCAAGTTTTATTGTGTCCAGCCCTGAATACTTCAATTTTCCTTACTTTTCTTTGAGGGGCAAACATATTCTCCTTCACATATTTCCTATTCTTCTCTGACAATCAATCGCTCTAGTACGTAGAAAAAGTTATACCAGACCCTTATCTTAGATAAAATCACATAATTCCGTATTTTATACCAGGATTAATAATAATTCAGTATTGTTACTGATAAATAGCACTCGCAGATTCTATTCATATATGAACAAGTTCATGACGGGTATATTTATATTCTTAATGATTGTAACCAGAATGCTACATAATCAGCAAAGGCGCTTATTTGATTGTAAATTATGAGCATTGAATGCTTAATGTTTTCTATTCAATATATTTTTTTAATTTATGCTACCTATTCAGTTTACAGTCGTGTGTTATGTTCCACACAAATAATTCAGCGCATAGTTTGTCTAAATTTTACCACGTGTGACGTCATCATCATGCGTCATCGTTTGTATTTTCAAAATCAGATTATTACCTGATGATATACAGGTGCTTGGATTAATGATTTTAAGATACTCAGTAATGCTAACTTGTTATGCCATATGCGATAATAGCATGTAAAGCTCTAAAATTTTCGACATCTTTATTTTGGTATCATGATTATTCTCGGACTACTTTTCCAATGAAAACATGTAATTTCCCGGTATAAATGTCACTGGATTCTCGGGAAAAGGCATTTGATGATTAGGGAAACAGTTTTCTTTTTATAAAATTATAAATCCTAGTCAAGGGATACATTTCATCTCCCATTGAATTACCGAGAGAGAAAATAACAATGTTTGACATTAATTGATAATGCCTTGACATCAATCAGTAAATGTTAGCTGGTGACATTAATCAAGTTTGTATTACAAGACTTCATTAAATGCAAATGAGCTGGTCTGATATAATTCCTATTCTCCACACGAACATCCCATGAATTATTTATTACGTACAAAGATACATTATTAAAAAAGATAACTTTTTCCAGTAAAATAGTATATCCGAAATATTTCAGAACAAAATTTCGACCAGAAATTAAGAAGATTTCTTAGCAAATAATTGCAACGAGTATTGATTATAAAAAGTCATTTTAAATCTGTGTAATTGTATATAAAAGTATCGACGAAACTTGGTAAGATGTATATCAAGTAACGTTTACTTTACTAATGGTTACTATTAGCAGGTTTCGATATACCACTAAGAACATCAGACCCTACCGATGGTAAAAAGGGGAATTAGAAGATATCAAGGGACATTCTATATTCAAAATATCAATGACAGACAATACCGTGGCCATAACAAAAAGAGACAACACTGAAAACAGCAGTGAAATGAAGAATAGAGTAACTTGAACCCAACTAAAATCCGGTGTTGAGTTCAGGTGCTTCGGAAGGGTAACCACTCCCTGCTCCACGCGCAACGACAACGATTACGGAAGAACGGGATTAGGTGTAAGACAGGAACCCACTAAGCGGAAAGGACACCGTGTCAACTCGGACAATGGTCAACGGCATATTCTGAAGTCAACTCGGTTAATTTTTGGTCTGGTTTGGTTCTACGTTTTCTATATCAAGTCTGTGTTTGTTACTTTTTCATATGTTAGTTCTCTTTTTTATTCATCTATATGCTGATCACACGTCCCATTAGACCACATTCATTTTCAACAACTCAGTATGTTTCAACTGTAATATCACGTTTTCCCGTTTTTTAAGTGTTGTCCTTTTCTCTCCATAGTTATGTCACTTTACTTAATGACGTGGATATTTCTTTACGTTCCGTAATTATCATGTGTATATTATGAAACAAAACATTAATTATGGAGGGGTGTTTTACTTGGTTCAGTGGTTCATCCACGCTACTTTGCGCTGACATATAATTCATACATAATACAGAAATACTGTGTAATGCTAAATGAAAATCTACGCTACGCCTAAAAATCGTTCAGCGAGCTCTCACGTGACACAAGATAGCAATTGTTCAGTTACTTTTTAAGCAAATTTAGAAATAACGCATCAAATGTGTCACGCATATTATGGCTCGTCCATCATATCACGTCTTAATTGTCACGCCAAGAATGTCTAAGACGGTACGCCACGTAAAGTATGTGGCTTGGAACATGTCACGTCTACTTTGTAATGCCTATAATTTCTCGTCTAGCATATCACGTCTAATGTATCACGCATAGTATGTCCCGTCTAGCATATCACGTCTTAAGTGTCACGCATAGGCCTAGTATGTTCTGTTTAGCATATCACGTCGGAAGTGTCACGCATGTCATGTCACGTAGAGTATGTCGCGTTTAGCATGCCATGTCTATTGTGCCGTGCCTGTAATTTCTCCTCAAACACACCATGTCTAGAGTGTTAGGCCTAGAATGTCCCGTCTAGCATGTCATGTCCAATGTCCATAATTACTCTTTTTGCATATCACATCGGAGGTGATATGTCAAGAATGTCTCATTTAGCACCTGATGTCTAATGGACTACGTCTAGTGTCTCGTCAACACTGTTATTACTGGAGCCACATCGATTATGAAGGTTCATCACGAACAAATATGAGAGGATCTTTGCTCCATAGTAGAGTGCTGGAATCAAGACCTGAGAAACGAAGATTCCAATCCCGGCTACATCATAATTGATCGAGGATCAACCATTCGTTGGATTGAGTCCTACACTTAGCCTGGAAGGTTTAGGATCAGCAATGCGTTGGATTATTTCCGAGAATTGGCCGGGAAGATAGGAGGGTCCATAATGCGTTTAATCAAGTCCTTGTACAAATCGAAATTTCTTTAACCAGCTTCTAGCATGATACTATCATTTTATACCTGAAATATATGTTGTAAGTGACGAGGCTTCTTTAAAACAACAGCAAAAAGAAACAAAAACGCAAGAGGATTGTGCAGAGTTAAGCATTACCATCATGTATAGTTAAATGTGCATCTTTCTTTCAATGAAATACGTATATAGCGCTTTTTTCTACTTAATGTTATTTCTAAGTTATTCCAAAATCAAAACTGGACATAATCTTAGCATGTATTGAAAGTTGGTACCCTACTTAGGTATTTCTCCAAATAAGAAAAAATCATCAATAGCAATAAATTTCTAAACTGAAAATGAAAAATGATGTACATGTAGTACGTATCTGCTTTAACAAATAATGAGTAATCAAAAATGCTACAAAGCTCATCTCTCTTGATTTTCCGTTGACAGGAAGATTTCTTAAATTGTCCAGTCAAGAAGAATATATGCGTCATGTGGCTATTTTTGAAACTTCAAATCAAGTCTTACCTGCCTTATCGACCCACTGAATTAAAGGATCACCTGTTTTATATGACCTAAATGTATGGTTCCCAAAATAATTTTTCCCTATATAAATACCATAATTTAAGGAATCACCTGTTTTATGTGACCTTATTTTCCCCTTCCCTTTGACAGTCTCTTAAAACACTCTTAAAACTGCATTTTAACTGTATATATGCAAGTTTGGTCTTCTTAGTTTCCATAGGTAAAAACAAAACACCTGAATATGAAACGAAGGAGCGACAGCAGTGGCTCTTATTAACATCGTGAGGGGATCAAAATAATTTTGCTTTTGGCTTAAAGTGACATTTGGATCATAGCAAAGTTAAGTTTGAGGTTTCACTCCAGTTTTTGTATTCTGACAAATGGCAATAAATTGTCGTAACTTCATCAATGCTGAAAAAAATCCTAATCCTCACGAAATTACAAGTTAGCATTGAGTTCCAGCGAAAGGAGTCCTAGTGGGGTCTAATATTTTAACTGAGTGCACATAGATATGTAACATCCATTTTGCTGTTGACTTCAATGAAGGTAACTTTGAAGACTTACTTGTAAGTAGTGGGTATATTTAACCTTACATATTTTACATATTTTCTAACACGTTTAAGCGGCAAAGTGAGTTCATACTGCTATTAGCAAGATGACTTCGAAATCATCAAATTAAAGAATTTCAAACTCTTAAACGGCTGTAGTCCTAATCCAAGATCTCAGCAGTGTCTTCAAACTTTCAAATTTTGGTAACGACCCGTCCAGATTGTAGTAAAGTCATTTACATTACAACAGATGCACATAAACAGTATCGACGTAGATACATTCTTTACTTTATTGTCTTAAATACATTACTTTCGTCCGACATCGACATTTGACTGAACTCGTGGGGTTTCCGTGGAACATTTACGATGGGTGTGGCATGCCAACAGGAGGCGCTGACTCCTTCCGGACACCTGGTCCCATCATGCTGGGTATTTGTGATTGTTCCCCATGTGGAGTACATTATAATTGATATGTTTATTAGGACTTGGATTTTTTTAATATCCATCTATACTTCCTCCCTTCAACCACTGTTTCAAACTGGTATTGCATATTTGGTTCAGATGGAGAGATATGCATGTACATGTACTTGAAACCACGATCTAAATAATAGTCTGTCTTCAATGTGTTCAACCAATACTTAATTATTACAAAACTGTATTTTGATATGTTTAGCCATGAACACGTATAATGGAATAATGGAACCTCATTCTCTGCTGTTTATTTCAAGTGTTCTGGGACATCTCCACTTCTGTGACCATTCAACTATTGTAAAAAAAATACCGTCGATTCTATGTGGAATGTAATTCGTTTGATAAATAAAATATATGCGTACCAACGAGCTACTAACAGAGTGAAACTGAAAGAGATATCAGTTTCCACTTCGACCAACTCGAATCTTAAGTTTAATTGTACTTTCCTATAGACAAGACCCTAGAATTCCAAGTTTCGGGTCGCCCCTTTGCTACCCGAGCCAATGCAACTTCCATTTTGTCTGAATTTCTTTCTGATTTTTAATTGGTTTTGCAAATTACGTCATTCGTCGGCTGCTTATTCGAAGCATGGTATTCCTAATGAAAATAATTTATTTGTTTGGTGATTTTGAAGCCAAATAAAAGGTCATGGAGGGTGTTCATAAAGAGTACGTGCTTGCTTGCGTGTCATGAATGCAAATAACCATTATATTTTGTAATAAGCATGTAATAAACCAGTTCATTAACCTATTCATGTGATATTTACCAAAATGAAAGTCTGTTATTCCCTTGACTTAATTTAGGGTATTGGCCTATTTTCTCAGTCTGTGTCTGAATCGACAATGATGGCATGCATATTGGTTTGGTTTTGTTTGCTTTTGCTTTACGCCACAGTCGACAATCTTTCAGTCATATGTTGGCGGCCACTTTTTTATTGGTGGAGCAGAGATCCCGGTTACTAATATACCGAGGAAAAGGCCACCTGCCTCCTGCAAGTAAACTGGCAAACTTTCTGGCATAATCAATTCAGGTTCCGGCGCAGCTCGATTCCGCGCTGAAAGGAGGTGAGAGACTAGGCAGTTTTCGGCAACGGTGGTATGCATGTACTTGTTGCTTGAATCCGAAATCTGCAGGCGAATTTCTAAGGGAAGCAAATGTGTTTGTCTTCGAGAAACTTTCAAAGAATATGACGTTTAACTTTTTTATAGTCTACAGGTATCTTTTCGTGTCCTGAAATTCAAAATTCAGCAATACTACATTAGATTAATTATCTTACTCAGGTCTTGAGAATATTCTGGGGTTGGTCTTTTCATCCAATCATATTTCACGATAAGCAAATAAGTTAAGCAAAACATTCCGACTGAGTAGTGCTCAAAATGCACATGATCTGATGTTTTATTCCCTAGTTCGGATTTTAAAAACAAATGCTAAACTGTTGCAGAAACACGACAATTGAGACATCCTTAATCCAAAAAGCGGTTTAGTGATATAAATTCATAGTCCCAACGCTTCTGCAATTGAATAACATTTTTCTTAATTGTGGTCCCTACAACAAGTTTTCACCGGCACACGATGAAGTCTCCATTTGAGTGAAAGATTCTTGAGTGGGACGTTAAACAACAATACCATACCACACCAATATTAGACTCTCATAATTAACAATTCTTACCACCTTATCAATAGTCGACCCTTAGAATTGACAATTTTTATCAATAGTGTGCAATCAGAATTAACCATTTATACTAATAATATATATTCAGAATTGACTTGTCTTGTAAATAGTAGGCCCTTGCAATAAACCATTTAAAACAATTGTAGATAATCAGAACAGAATTCACAATTCATATCAATTGTAGACCATCAGAATTAATTATCTATAGCAATAGAAGACCCACAGAATTAACCATTTAGACAAAAAGTGGCAATAGTAGACCCTCAGAATTAAACATTTAGACCAAAAGTGATAAACGTATACCCTCAGAAGTTACCATTTAGATCAATAGTGGCAATAGTAGACCCTCAGAATTAAACTTTTAGACAAAAAGTGGCAATTGTAGACCCTCAGAAGTAACCATTCAGACAAATAGTGACAATAGTAGTACCTCAGAAATAACCATTTTAACCAATAGTGGCAATAATAGACTATAGAAGCAACCATTTAGACCAATAGTGGCAATAGAAGACCCACAGAATTAAACATTTAGACAAAAGGTGACAATAGTAGACCCATTTAAACCAATAGTGGCAATAGTAGACCCATTTAGTCCAATAGTGGTAAAAGAAGACCCATTTAGTCCAATAGTGGCAATAGAAGAACCTCAGAAGTAACCATTTAGACCAATAGTGGCAAAAGTAGACCCTCAAAAGTAACCATTTGGACCACTAGTTGCAATAGTAAACTCTCAAGAATTAACCATTTATACTAATAGTAGTAATAACAGACCCTCCAGAATAAACCATTTATACCAATAGTAGCAATATCAGACCCTCAGAATTAACCATTTATACTAATAGTAGCAACAGTAGACCCTCCAGAATTAACCATTAAACCAATAATAGCAATAGTAGATCCTCCAGAATTAACCATTTATACCAATAGTAGCTATAGCAAACCCTCCAGAATTAACCATTTATACCAATAGTAGCAATAACAGACCCTCCAGAATTAACTATTTATACCAATAGTAGCAATAGTAGATCCACCAGAATTAACCATTTATACCAATAGTAGCAATAGTAGATCCATCAGAATTAACCATTTATACTAATAGAAGCAATAGTAGATCCTCCAGAATTAACGATTTATACCGATATTAGAAATAACAGAATCAACCAATTATATCAATAGTAGCAATAGTAGACCATCAGAATCAGCCAATTATACCAATAGCAGACCCTCAGAATTTGACAAACATAAAAATAGACCAATATACAAATAGACACTCTGAATTTATTATGCTTGGTCTCTTTGTCGGACCTCATACCTAATTAAAAGACTACCTCACTAATTAGGAGTGTTTGAAAAAGAAGCATAATGTTGCATATGGAGTTTTGATTAGACAGGGTTATGATGTACCCGGATAATGACCACGAACCTTTCCCGGGTAAGGTATACTTGTAATACCGGTAGCAGAACCCACTAATCCAAATTTATATTCAGAAAGCCTATAATCACATCATTACTTTAGCAAAAGTATCATTTATATATATGACCTTCAATTAAACAAATAAGTGCGGATGATGCTGAAGAACTATTAGCGTGGCTTAGTGGCTGGCAAATAAATGAATATAAATAATGGTACGATTTATAAAAACAAATACTAAGTATGTGTGATATATCATGCTTTCTTACAACTACAGAAACATACCAGATCATGATCTGAAATATTTATTATTATAGTACCACTGCTCCTAATTAATTTAAATTAACACATAGTCTACGTGACACAAAAATGCGAGTGTGTCGGGTAAGCGTTGATGGTGTTGTTTATAAAGGTGTTGGCTGGTGTTGTTGGAACTGTTGATGGTGGTGGCAGTGTTGTTGGTGTTGATGTTTTGGGTGATGGTGGCAGTAGTGGTTTTGTTTTTTCTGGATGTTGTTAGTGTTGTTGTCTGTGCTGTTGTTGGTATTGAGTGTTGCTGTTGGTGATGGTGGGGGTATTGATGTCGTTCATAGCAAATTCAAGCATGTATATTTCACATAAATTCACTTTCTTGATAGCCCATTTTCCAGCATGACTACAGGTTGCTTTTGCAAAGTCAAAGAAAAAAATCAAACACCATTGATATCGCAATAAACATCAGCAATGCGCACATTTACGTGTGTATCTTTGATCATCAGAGACATTGTTTCTGTTGTTGTTGTATTGTTGTTTAACGTCCCGCTCAAGAATATTTNNAACGTGCCAACACCTTCTGTGACACGGGGCATCGGTTTTTACTGTCTCATCCGAAAGACAGGGACGGCCAACCGCGGAGTGGCGCTACGCGGATTCGAACCCCGGACCCTCCGATTCGAAGTCGAACACACTAACCACTCGGCCACGGAGGCCCCGCATTGTTTCTGTAGACGGTGCTTGAAAATATATGCAGCCGGGGGTTTGCTAAGTGACCGGAGAATATTCCATAGTCGTTACTCCAAAGGGACAAAAGAAATGTGGTCAGGGCAAGTCGAATCCTCGTCTAAGTGATGTTGTCCTTGGCTTATTTCTAATTTTGAAGAAATTGAAGAATTACAAATTGTCCTATACTCATTTTTAATTTTTCAAAATTGAAAATTAGTAAAGAACGGTGTTGGGTGGAATCGGCAGAAGGGGGATATTCCATCCTCATTCAAAGTTGATAAGGAATAATATAGAAAAGACCAACGTATTTCAGTGGGACACTTTCCGAATCAATACTTCGTTGTATATCTAACCACAAGTATAACTAAAATCTATTCAATGCTACTTCTATGATTATTTGGCTGTATTTTTTACCATTTTCCTATGAATAATCACTCAATCTGTACATCAAATGACCCTCGCTAAATTATTCTATTGAGACAGAGCCATACGTAGGCGTCCTTTGTTAAAGGTACACATTTAAAACAAAAATTAAGTGAAATAAATTAATTGTTTTCGATGATGTATGAGGCTCCTGTGGTAAGGCATTACAAATGACATTGACAAGGCTAGTTTACAACCCTGTGTGTGCTAACCAAAAGCCGTCCATCATTTGCTAATTAAAAACATTTGAAGACGTAAAAGCGTCATGACTTTTTGGGGGTAAAATACAAGCTTTAAAATGCAATAAACGACGTAATCAAAATTCATTAACAGTCATAATTCACGAGATATATATCGTCAGGAAATTTCAACAAAGAAAATCAATTTTTGGTTTTTACTCTGCCGATTCAAACTCCATAGGAAGCAGAAGATGCTGCAGCTGAAAGCGAAGCATCCAGCTAATTCCACGTGCAGCTGAAGTGTGGGCTCGTGTAGTTCCCCACGCGGAACATTGTTCCCTCGGTTTCCACCTTTACACGTCATATGTTTGAAATTGATCTCATTGTGGTGTAAGTTTCTTTCACCAGTATTTCACTTGTTATCGAGATATTTATTGATATTTTATCAGTATAATGTACACAGAGACGAACGCCACTCAAGTACTTTGTTGCAATTTGAAATTTAAGCAAAACGGAAACATTTGACACGGCTGTTACTCAACTGCTTCTCGGAGAATAAAAAAAAAAGGCCGTTTATGGCTCTTTTTATCGGGATGTATCGATGAAACCTGCTCCAGTTAACATAAAAATTAAATATTTATGAATGCACAAGATTTCTGTCAAGTAATTTAGATTAGTATCTTTTATCTCGAACGCATGACGTTAATTTGAATTTTCGAGTTGAAATAAATTACGGTGTGGCATTTATATAGCCGACTCCTACAAAGGAGTCGTATAAAAATATTATTAAAATTCATGATGTAAACATGTTTTCTTCGAACTGACACACCGCAGTGATAAAAAGTTTACAGTAAAAGATAAAAAAAATATGTCGATCAAATCTTGCCGTAAACTCTCTCTCTCTCTCTCTCTCTCTCTCTCTCTCTCTCTCTCTCGTTACCATGCATCCACAAGTCCAGAGGAAGCTCCCTTCTGAATACCCAAGTCCTACTTCACTATTTGATGCACATTTTAGACATTTGAAGGAGAGTTCCCCGGTCTTGTGAATACACCTGATGCCTGACAACAAGTAATGCATTTATAAGACAGGATCTCCGCTCACTGTTGCTGTTTGGCACGATACGTCAGCTTTCAAATCCAACGAGAATGAATATTTCAAGTTCTCTGTCTAAATCATGAATAATTACGAATATGATTAATAGCCAACAGATGACGTTAAATACTGTACCCACTTGGAATCCCTCACAACTTTCTAGCTCGGACTATCCATCACAGAAAAATTAAATGCCAAATACAAACACCTGTCAATCCGAATAATTTGAAAAATAGCAGAATTGAAGGGAGGTAATTCATGTTAAAGAACAGAATAATAATAATAATAATAATGATAATAATAATAATAATGATGATGACGATGATAATAATAATAAAAACTAGAGATATGAAGCTGATGCATCATCGCTGAAAATTTGAGCCAAATCAGTTGAACAGTTGCTGAGAAAACAACGTTGACAAAAAGCAGAATCTAATCACCTTATTACTATTTTATCATTGATTTTATGTTAAAGGTCTGTGGATAATGCATTCAGATGTTAAAGAAAATAAATGCATTTATTTGCTCGGAGAGGGTAAGAGGTTCATTCCATAGTCCAAATTTCTTTTCCAAATTAATTTTGGGCAACTCTAAGTTTGAGTTTCATGGGACCATCCTTTTAAATGAGATAATTTTATATTCATTAATAACATGACCCAAATGGAAGCAGAAATATAGCTTCAACTAGAAAATGAAACAGATCCTACATTATAATATACGAAACCGAGTCCCTAAATATAGATGAGGTTGAACCCACCCAGCCCCATTCCGCTTCCACACTTTTCATTTGAATACAAAAAATTGAGCCCCCATCACGTAATGTTACCCCTAGAGTAAATTTGGATCAATCCATGCAGCATTTTAATTCAGTAGCTAAGATTTCCACATGTTTCCTCGCAATACCCCCCCCCCCCTTTTGAAAAAAAGAACGGGACTCTATCTCATGAATTTGTAGATATGCCCCATATATGGGCAGCAAAAAGGATTAAGATATGTAAAAATAAAACAAACATGACATTGACGGACAGACAACTCGGTCTACTACAACGATCGTTTACAAACAGAACAAATTCTTTCAAATCTCGTCAAAACAAAAATAGAGAGGGCGGGGTGAGAGATTATTCTTAACTGATGACAAAACATCTATCAAGTTTGAAAAAGAATTAACAGGGTCATCTCATACATTTCTAAAACACATTAATACTGCAGGCGTTTGATCTTTAAAAAACAGAAATATTTGTTATTTATATTTCATAAGGGATTTTTTCTTGTCAACAATTCCAATCTTCTAAGGTCAATTAAATAGTTTGTATCTCATTATACATTTTAATTTGATATGAACGTCAGAGATTGAACTTTAAATACTAATGCCATTAATAAAAGTACATCAATTAATATTTACCTGACTTTAAAGTAAACACTGCTGATCAGGTTCGATCAATGTACTTCTTATTCCAGAAAAACAAACATTTCGATCAAGGAAGCGGAGATAACTCTTGCTCAACGTCCAAGTTTCCATTTGAGAGTCAAGAAAACCAATGTTAAATGCTTCTCTGAAGCCTACTATCTGCAAAATAATATATATGTGGGTAAAAACTCAGTCTGGATATATTTAACACTTTAAAATGTTTGGGAATTCATTAAAGAAAATAGTAAAATTAATTAAATTTAGAAAGTATTTCAAGATTCGTTTCAGGCTGTATGGTTTCGTAGACTGATTTTGTTCTGTTTGAAGGGGTTTGTCCAACTCTTTATTTTATACCCCTTAGAGGAGTTATAAAATTGTTCAATGTTCGTTATCTTTACCTTTTTATGTCCCCGTAATCGGAGATTCGGGACATATAGTTTTTGCCCTGTCCGTTTGTCCGCAAAAATTTTGACTTTGGTCATACTTTTGACCTTTGACCTTGTGTCCTTGACCTTTGATTTTGACCTATTATTTAAAAACATATTCTTTGAATTATAAGGGATAGGCCTTTCATATCTCACGTGTAAATTCCTAATCACCAGAGCTTTCAGTTTGATACCAAGACTTGACCTAGTGATCTTGATCTTAGAGTTTGACCAACTTTTTTAGTTTTGCTACCGTACAGGGGCATCAGTGTTTCACAAACTACATCTTGTCCTTTTATTTAATACCTTCATCTACATTCGGTTCTTTTTCCTCTCCCTAGGAGTGGACGATTTTTGAAACATTTTAGGCCAAAAATAATTTTCGCGCTAACAGACACATGGATGCCAGAGAGCCGATAGTTCAAGTCCAATCTACGGTCAATCTGATATAAAAAGAGTTCTATCTTCAGTTTTCTACATAAGACATGACATAGAAAAGGAACAGTTACTGAAGTAAGAATTTTAACTATAGGTTGATCTTCGGTAAGTTGGTTTATTCTTGTCCTTCGAAATGGGCTATGGCAACTGATGTCCAATGTTGCACGTTAAGACTACTTCACAGCGAAAAATTAAAGATAGAGAATTCTGAAGTTTGATGCAATGACAGACACAATGTTGGAGATGGTAGAGAGCAACATTAAGCTTAAATAAACAAACTTGATTGTATTGTTGTTTAAAAATAGGTGATAGCTGAAGATACGAAGGGGACACTCAAAATGAAAAAAATCGAAAGAAGGGAAGGAAATATATGCAGTTTGTTGGCCTTAAGTCGGAAGGCCTACTTCCAACAGCTTTTAATTAGAATCTGAATATTATTACACTCAATATCACTAATGTGACATTTCGAGAACAACATTATCACAATATGTCAACAAGCTGAACATGTGTCGTAACATATGAAATATAAGATATCTAAAATTACATACATACATGTAATATATCTTTGCAGATTGCTTGAAAGATATATAGGCCTACTGTAGCATCTGTATAGTATGCATCTTTTCCTTTCCTATTCTATAATTTTAGAATACATTAGTTCGCCAGCAAAAAAAAAATAAACTGGATACATGTACATGTAATAGGAATCCCCGTAACCCCCAAAATTTACTTTTCATTTCACACGATTTACATTTTATCTGATAGAATTGCAGTACGTATAGACCACGATTCTTTGAATGACCACGTCGTCAGTATATATAAGACAACTGAGTCCCAGAGCATTGGTTGGTTGGTTGTATTGCTGTTTAACGTCCCACGCAAGAATCTTTCACTGATCCAGAGAAGTCACCGCATGCCGGTGAAGGGCGTTAAATGAGGCCTACTCTCGACACTTATATGGATATTGAGTAGGGAGGCTTCTTTAACGTGCCGACACCTACTGTGACAGGGGACCTCGGGTTTTACTGTCTCATCCGAAGGACAGGGAAAGTCAATCGCAGCGCGGCGCGGAGTTTCAAAGCAACATCACCACGAGTATTTATGTACACCATTACTCATAGTTTGATTAAGAAATCCCGCCATCACCTTTTAAAATGAATAACATAATGGAAGATAGAATATAACGGGTGACGGTAAGTACTTTTGAAATGGCTAGGACGTGATAAAGAGTTAGCTAGTTCGTTAAGACGAGATAGTTATTTCAATTTATCGAGATAGCTTGTTTGTTATAACGAGATAAATATTTCGTTAAGGCGATATATCTAGGTGGTTCATTTTTTTACAATTGGTTAATTTTATTATAGCAAGATAGCTAAGTCTGACTAGTGCATTTATTACATATCAGAACCCGCGGTAGTGCCCTTGCCTTCAGGTCAAGGAGTCGTTGATTCGAGCATCTGCGGGTCGACCGGCTTTTCTGTCATGCGGATGAGACAGTGAAAAAAAAATAGGTTCCGTGATGTCGGAACTCTGGCCAAGAAAAAAAAAATAAATAAATAAATAAATAAATGAATGAATTTAAAAGACACACACACACAAACACACAAACAAACAAACAAAATATAAACAAAAACAACAAAGAAAACGAAACAAATTAGACATGCTAGGCGTAGACCAATATTTGAACTCCTTTACTGGCATTTAGTGACGTTTCTGTATACGTGAGCGACATTCTGTATTTGATATGATTTTTCTTTTTGAAGTTATATTCCGCTATGATTGTTTTCACATTAATAATAATTCACTTTCTCTGTTAACTATGAAAAGTTACATATATGTATATGTGATACATATTACATGACCTGTTTATTGCATAATACATTTCAAGGGCGATGAATTATCAACAGGCGGCGCGAGTTGGCCTACAGATTCTGTGTGTAGTCTACGAAAATACCAGCATATTTGTCAATCTGGTTCCCGTTTAGATATCAGAAGAAATAGGGCTGCATTCGATTAAGTAAGTTCAACCGGTCTGAAACCACACGCATAATGGAACGGTCGTGAATTTTTTCTAAGCCGGAAGACTTCTGCTTTACAAAATTTCAAAAGGAATATAAAAATTATCCATCGTTGTATTTTACAGTTTATCAATCCCATGCGCGGATACAGAGGGGGGGTCCGCCCCCCCCCCCCCCCCCCCCCCCC